>AWUE01019286.1:0-52999 GCA_001974825.2 Corchorus olitorius
CTATTTTCTGTCAACTGTGGTCATAGTTTCCCAGACAAATAATCACTATTTATAGAAGCTACCTGATCGGTCGTCAGCAAATCATAAAAATAAATTCCCAAACAAAATCCTAACTAAAGCAGATAGGGCAAGTAGGGGTCGAACCCACAGAGAGAAAGGTTATTTATCTTTTCTTAAAATAATTAAACAGATTAAAGAGAATTTTTTATAGTGAAATTGAATCTAATTTAACTAACAATTAAAAATAACTAAGGAAGCAATCAAGAAAATTAAAGAAAACAATTGATAAGAAAGCAGTGAATAATCAAGAAAACAATTAATAAAAACCTCCAACATAGAATTAATATCCCTCTCAACAATTATAACATGGATCATTGATATCTAATAATTATGAAATCATAGAATAGCTTGCTGGAATTAATTCCTAAATTACCTTAATTAGATAAGATTACCGGTTAAGGCTTAAATTACCTCTATTGTTAACTTAACAAATCAATTACCGGTTAAGGCTTAAAGATTCACCAAGAAACAAAGCATTAAGAACTAGTAATTTATACAAGCACAAAGAGTAATTTCTCACTCAAAGTCCCTTATCTCCCTTGGAAGGAGTGGTTAATTCTCAACCAATTGCTACAAACAACCAAGCCTGGACTATTAATCCTCGACTTGATCTAACTAATGCTAACTTAATTTATCAAGAAAGTGCCGGCTCAATCCATCAAAACAAGCAACATAGAATTAAAACAGAGATCAAAGGAATACTCTAACAATTATCATATATAAGCACAAAATCTCACCAATATATAAGTTAAGAGATCAATTAAATTCAACATTTGGAGTAAAGAAAAGGATTACTCACTCATGAATTGAGTGAGCATTCAAAGAATAAGAAGAAAAACTTATCTTATGGATGGAAGAAGAGGGGGCGGCGGCACAAAGGCTTTTTGTCCTCCAAATCTTCAATAATTCTACCAAATATAATTTCTAGATCTACATGTATTAAAAACCTAGACCTAAGGTGGCTATTTATAGTGGAAATAACCCTAGGAATTCCAATCCTAACTTGGAAAGAAGTCTAAGTCGGTTTTGAGTCTAACTTGGACTTCAAGTTAGATTAAAAGTCATCCTAGAGTAGAATCCAAGTTAAAATAGGATCCTGAAAAAATCCTGATTTCATGCAGAGACTTCAACGGCATTTTCGGGCTTAAAGATGGCAGAACTGAGTCTTGGACTTCAAAGGAAATTTGTAGATCTCGGAGTCAGCTTTCCAACAAGTACTTATGGGCTTCAAACGGAGGTCTGAGCAGAAAGTTATGATTTTTCTACCAAAACTGCACCTGAATCCTAATCTTGTTAGGACCAGAATCGGGAATCTACGGGATTTGGATATTTCCTTGGATATAGGAGTCATTAATTGGGATTTTAATTCCATTTAATATCTTATATGGGCTGAGTATTTTCCCATATAAAATATCCAAAAATACCAAAGCTTGAGAACTTGTTCATGACTTGTCTTCAATTAAAGCTCCAATCTTCAATCCTTGCTCCTTAAAATAATTCTTCAAAGTCTTCAAATCTTCAAAATTATCTTCAATGAGTCTTCAAACACGAACTTCGAATCTCCAAATCTATACTCAAAATTGCTTTGCTAAAATCTGTTTAAAAAGTCATCAAAATAGCTCCAAAAGAAGTTAAAAATAACAATTTCTCAATTTCACATCACTTAAGAACTCAAAACACAAATTTATCAAAATAGTATAAAATTAAGCATAAATAGATCCAAAAACATGATAAAATAGCCATAAAAATAGAGTTGTTTTTGGCTCAATCACTACCTAAGCTTAAATTAAAAAACACCAACTAAATATCTTATTTATATCCTTTTTATACTCCCGATGTTCATAGCCTATAAAAAAGCTATAAAATGAATCAATCATAAAGATAACTATGCAAAATCAATTATCATTACAAGCTAATGCCTATATGTTCATATTTAATTGTTCCCTCCTTTCACAACCCCCTCGCGAAGCGCGGGTCTTGTGGCTAGTATATGTAACAATACAATGTAAAGATTTCCATATTCATGGTTTCATCATGTCATCTGGACTGTGATGCGCCAACGGCTTATCGTGGACTTGAAGATGACAATGCAGATCATGGAAAGAATGAGCATGGAGTGCTAGGAAGCATGGAGATGCATGAAGAACATGGAGATATCGTTGAGCATATTCCAAGCACCAAGAAGATGCCATTTGATCCATTAAAGATGCCTATTGGTCTAATGACAAGAGCAAGAGCTAAAAGATTCAAGGATGCACTCATGGGCTCTGTTCGAAGTCATCTAGATGATATGAAAGTCATTGATGCGCAATTGAAGAGCTTTGGTGATGATTTGAGCAAGCATTCATCCATTGATTCCAAGATCATCACCTTACTTGCGATCAATATGAATTAGAGCTTGAATTTGTTATTTTGGCCATTGTGGGCTTTATTCTATCTTATATTAGCTTATTGTTATGTTTAGATGACATTAGGATTGGACCTTGTTTATATAAGTCCAATCCTCGTTTAATTCTGTCTTTATTTCCTTTTCCTAGTTGGGCTTTGACTAGTTTTACCCTAGCCCATATGTTAGGACGCCCCATAGGTTTTATTTTTGGATATTGGTCAAACCCTACTACTATATAAGGGTTGTGATCCCTCTTGTAAAGACCTAAGTTAAGTTTTTCAATCAAAGAGAGTTCTTTTGAGAATTTAGCTTCATTGTTCTAGTTTGAACAAATTAGGATTTCTTCAATCTTGTAGTGTCCTAGCAAACAATTAGATAGTGATTATCTAGTTGTGTTTTTTGTGATCTTAGGTTGTCAATTGCAGGTCTAATTGATCATCTAGGGCCGAGGAAAGAAGATTGGATCTTTGGGAAGACTATCAAGTTCATCAAGTCTAGAAATTGGAGTTTCAAGTAGATCTTTGGAGGCATTCAAGGGTAGATTTGAATCTATCACAACTAGATTCGTATCAATTGGTATTCAGAGCATAGGTTTTCCTCTTCAATCTGTAAATCTATCCTTCTATTCATCATTCATCAAGTTTTTCATCCATCAAAACCCTTATCGCAATTTTTCATCTTTTAAAAATTCAGAAACTTCCGATTTTTGTTGTGGATTCATTAGTGGTCAGATTGCTTTGAAATTTCAGATTTGGAGTCCTCATACATCAAGGTTATATCGAAAAATATAAAAAAAAAATTTTCGACCAGAAACTTGTGATTTTTGTTATGTATTCGTTATTGGTCGGAAAGGGCTGAAATTTTAGATTTAGTGTTTTTACATTTTGATCTTTCTGGGAAAATAGTGAAAATTCAAAACAAAAATAAAAAAAGTCATCGATTTTTGCAGGGGGTTAGGGTTCTTGATTTGTGGAATTGACCTAATTTGTGCAATTAGCCCTAATTGGAGAAAATTGAGTGGAATTGAAAGTGTGTTTGGAGATTTTGGGAAGCTTTTGCTGTATTTTAAGGGTTCATTTGAAAGAATTCAGATTTGGGGTTCACCAATTTCAAGTTGAAAATTAAGTGGTACAAAATAGGATTTTAAGCTTGAATTGGGTGATTTGCAAATTGTGTTGTTTGATTGTGTTATTTTGCAGCAAATTGAAGCTACTTACATCGACATAAGGTTGCTGCAAAATGGTTTGATTTGGTTATAAGATCACTTACCTTTGATTCACTCTAGTTTTGCTACTAATTGTTTGTTTCTCAAGCAGGTCACGAGAATGAAGTAATCCTTACAAGTTGTTCTTATTAGGCATATTGAAGCTAAAAGGAGTGGAAAAAGCCAGATTGTGTGAGACTATTAAGAGTGATTAGTGGGTTGGCTACCTAACCATAGGTTGAGTGCAAACACGAGAGCAGTTATTGGCAATCACACAAACACTAATTGTGAGGATTTTTCTTTATCTATACTAACCTTTTGTGCAGGTACAATGAGAGATAGAAAAGATGGAGAAAATCAAAGGGGAAATAAAGAGGCCGACTTGGCTACTTTGTTGCAAACCCTAATGCAACGAATGGATGCCTTAACTAATGAAGTTCAACAAGTAAGGCAAGCTCAAAATCAACCTGGAGCTTATCCTGCTCAATTACCACAACCAAGAGGAGGCGATTTGGTAGATGAAGCTAGGGAGCCTCAAGTTCAAAGGCAAGTTGCAATGGCAGGTCCATTAGAAAGATTGAGGGAGCAAGAAGCTGAATGACAAGCTTATATGGACAACTTGCGACCTAGAAGGGTGGTTGATAGAGAGGAGCCTAAGGACAACATCAAGTACACAATTCCTAAGTTCAATGGAAAGGGAACTCCAGAAGATTACTTGGATTGGGAATCGAAATTGGACATGTACTTTGACTATCATCCTTATGCCGAAACCAAGAAGGTACAAATTGCTATCCTTGAGTTTGTTGAGAATGCTTTGAATTGGTATAATCAATTGGTTCAATCTAGGAGGAGAAATAGGGAGAGACCAATTGATACATGGGCTGAATTGAAGAGTGCTATGAGGAGGAGATTTGTGCCTAGTTACTACATTAATTCTCTTTATCAAAGATTGCAAGCATTGAGACAAGGGTCTAAGAGTATTGATGAGTATTATTCAGAGATGATGTTGTTGATGTCTAGGGCTGAAGTTGAAGAAGTTCCACAAGCTACTATGGCTAGATTCCTTTCGGGTTTGAATAGGGAAATTCTTGATATTGTGGAGATGCAACAACACTATGATTTAGAGGAGATGTTGCAACATGCTTTGAAAGCCGAGGGTCAAGTGAAGAGGAATAGTGTGGCCAAAAGGGGATTCACATCATCAAATAGCTCATGGAAAACTCCTTACAAGAAAGAAGAGAAAACACCATACAAGGAGAAGGAGGTGGCACAAAAGGGGTTTGTAAGTCCTAAACTTGAAAGTAAGAGTTCTTCAAGTTCATCATCTAAGACTCACATTAAGTGTTTTAAGTGTCAAGGATTTGGTCACTATGCTAGAGATTGTGTTAACAAGAAGGTGATGTATTTTAATGTGCATGGTGAGCTTTGGAGTGAAGAAGAGGATTTTGACTTAGATACTAGTGGGGATGGTGATGATGAAGTGGACGATGATGAGGCAATTGATGATGGTGATAAGATAGTTCCACTTAAGAGTTTGGTTGCTAGGAGAACTTTAAGTGCCTATGTGAAAGGGGATGTGCAAAACCAGAGGGAGAACTTGTTTCACACTAGATTGTATGTGAATGGAAAACCTAGTAGTGTGATTATTGGTTGTGGGAGTTGTACAAACATAGCTAGTGTTTATTTGGTGAAGGAGTTACAACTACCTACTTCTAAGCATCCAAAACCCTATAGTTTAGGTTGGTTCAATGATAAAGAAGAAATTAGGGTTAACAAACAAGTTTTGGTTACTCTTTCTTTGGGCAGGTACAAAGAGGATATCTTGTGCAATATATTACCTATGCAAGCTTGTCATATGTTGCTTGGGAGGCCATGGCAATATGACAACAAGGTGAAGCATGATGGTGAGACAAACAAGTATTCCTTTATGTGTGGTAAGATTCCTATCGCTTTAGTTCCTTTATCACCTCAAGAAGCTTTAAAAGATCAATTAAAATTGAGAGATGATTTTGCTAGATTAGAGGCTGAATTTAGGGCTAAAGAAAAGAGTAAAATAGAACATAAATTGCATGATGATGATAATGCAAAAGGGGCTGTTTTGGTTGAAAAGAAGGTTAGTTCTAAGAAAGTTGTTAAAGAGTGTATGTTAGCTACTAAGAGTGAGATTAAGAGTGCTTTGCATGAGAATTCTGTTTTGATCTTACTTTTATGTCAAAATACACTAATGGGTACTAACAACTTGGCTAGAGAACTTCCAAGCAATATTGTTTCTCTTTTGAGTGATTATGCAGATGTGTTTCCTAAGGAATTTCCTAGTGGATTGCCACCAATAAGAGGGATTAAGCATCAAATTGATTTCATCCCTAGGGCGCAAATACCTAATAGGTTAGCCAATAGGACAAATCCTGATGAAACAAAGGAATTGGAGAAACAAGTTGGAGAGTTGCTTGAAAAACGATATGTGAGAGAAAGCCTTTCTCCATGTGCCGTTCCTATGTTGCTAGTTCTAAAGAAGGATGGAACTTGGAGAATGTGTGTTGATTGTAGAGCTATCAACAACATAACAGTTAAGTATCGTCACCCTATTCCTAGATTAGATGATATGTTAGATGAATTGCATGGTGCTTGTTTATTTTCTAAGATTGATCTTAAGAGTGGGTACCATCAAATTCGCATGAAAGAGGGTGATGAATGGAAAAATGCCTTTAAAACTAAGCTTGGATCGTATGAATGGTTAGTTATGCCTTTTGGATTGACTAATGCACCTAGTACTTTTATGAGGCTAATGAACCATGTTTTGAGAGCTTTTATTGGTAAGTTTGTTGTTGTTTACTTTGATGATATACTTGTGTATAGCAAAACCTTAGAGGATCATGTTGAGCATTTGAGATGTGTATTAGATGTACTTAGGGTTGAGAAGTTGTATGCTAACCTTAAGAAGTGCACCTATTGCACAAATAGGCTTGTTTTCCTTGGTTTTGTGGTTAGTGCGCAGGGTATAGAGGTTGATGAAGAGAAGATCAAAGCCACCAAAGATTGGCCAACTCCAACCAATGTTGGTCAAGTGATATCATTCCATGGCTTGGCTGGATTTTATAGGAGGTTTGTTAAGGACTTTATCACCTTGGCAGCACCTATAACAAGTGTAATGAAGAAGGATGCACCATTCAAATGGGGAAAAGAACAACAAGAAGCATTTGAGACATTGAAGACTAAGCTTACTAATGCTCCTTTGCTTGTTTTGCCTAAATTTAACAATACTTTTGAGATTTAATGTGATGCATCAAGTATAGGAATTGGAGCTGTTTTGATGCAAGGAGGGAAGCCCGTAGCTTATTTTAGTGAGAAATTCAATGGGGCTGCATTAAAATATCCAACCTATGATAAGGAGTTGAATGCATTTGTGCATGCATTGCATGATGTACGATACAAGAAAGTTAACATGAAAGGCTCAAAGATGACTTGTGATTGGAAACCTGGACATTGGAATGGACCAACAACAATAAAGATAAAATCATTCCAAGTGTTGGAGAGGATCAACAACAATGCCTACAAGCTAGATCTTCCTAGTGAGTATGGTAATGTTAGTGCTACCTTTAATGTTGCTGATTTGTCTTTGTTTGATAATGATGCAAATTTGAGGACAAATCCTTTTCAACGGGGAGAGGATGATGCGCCAAGGGCTTATCGTGGACTTGAAGATGACAATGGAGATCATGGAAATGATGAGCATGGAGTGCTAGGAAGCATGGAGATGCATGAAGAACATGGAGATATCGTTGAGCATATTCCAAGCACCAAGAAGATACCATTTGATCCATTAAAGATGCCTAGTGGTCAAATGACAAGAGCAAGAGCTAAAAGATTCAAGGATGCAATCATGGGCCTTTTTCGAAGCCATCTAGAAGATAATAAAGTCATTGATGCGCAATTGAACAGCTTTGGTGATGATTTGAGAAAGCATTCATCCATTGATTCTAAGATCATCACCTTACTTGCAATCGATATGAATTAGAGCTTGAATGCGTTATTTCGGCCATTGTGGGCTTTATTCTATCTTAGATTATCTTATTGTTATGTTTAGATGAAATTAGGATTGGACCTTGTTTATATAAGTTCAATCCTTGTTTAATTCTGTCTTTATTTCCTTTTCCTAGTTGGGCTTGGACTAGTTTTACCCTAGTCCATATGTTAGGACGCCCCATAGGTTTTATTTTTGGATATTGGTCAAACCCTACTAATATATAAGGGTTTTGATCCCTCTTGTAAAGACCTAAGTTATGTTTTTCAATCAAAGAGAGTTCTTTTGAGAATTTAGCTTCATTGTTCTAGTTTGAACATACTTAGGATTTTTTCAATCTTGTAGAGTCCTAGCAAAGAATTAGATAGTGATTATCTAGTTGCGTTTCTTGTGAATTTAGGTTGTCAATTGCAGGTCTAATTGATCTTCTAGGGCCGACGAAAGAATATTGGATCTTTGGGAAGACTATCAAGTTCATCAAGTCTAGAAGTTGGAGTTTCAAGTAGATCTTTGGAGGAATTCAAGGGTAGATTTGAATCTATCACAACTAGATTCGTATCAGACAGTCACTTCTTAAATTATTAAAATATTGTAAAGCCATGTAGAAGGATTTGGCTCCTCTCCAGTATATTAAATGGACTGGAGAGGCCAGTCCATACTACGATCTTGCCACATGTCTATTTTTAGATTTAACGGTTATAACTCATTACAACAGTAGAAGTGCAAATCACACAATCTCTGCTCAATTGCGTCATCTTCCTCTCTCTAACCCTATTCATCTTCCTCCCCCCTCCCGCACAGTAAGTTTAAAGTTAAACAGCCATATATGCCTACCAAAGAAGCAGCCACATCTGAAATCTTCATTCTACGCAAGAAAAATCTGGTGCGAATCTAGTTGTTTTAGATTCAAATCTATCCTTGAAAATCCTCCAAAGATCAACTTGACAACTTCAACTCCTAGTTCTTGTCGATTTGAACTCTTCACAAAGATTAAATCTTCTTTTGTCGACTTCGATGGATAATTAGACCTGCAATTATCAACCTAAGATCACAAGAATCACAACTAGATAATCACTATCTAATTGCTTGCTAGGACTCTACAAAATTGAAGAACCCTAAGCTTGCTCAAACTAGAACAATGAAGCTAAATTTTCAAAAGAAACTCTCTTTGATTGATAAACTTAACTTTTTAATACAAAAGAGGGGTTTGGTGCTTTTATATAGGCATAGGGGATGCCTAGATCTAGAAAATAAAACCTAATTTTCGTCCAAACATAAGGGCTAGGGAAAAACTAGTTCAAGCCCAACTAGGAAAAGCAAATAAAAGCATAATTAAACAAGGATGGGACTTAGTCAAACATGGCCCAACCCAAATAACATTCAAACTTAAAAATAAGCTAATCTACGATAGACTTAAGCCCAAATGGGCTCATGCCACGATGTTAATCTGGCCATGTAGAATCAATACCAAGCAAAGTGATGAACTTGTAATTGATTGGTGTTTTCTTGCTCAAATCATCATCAAAGCTCTTCAATTGAACTTGAATGGTCTTCATATCATCAAGATGACTTCGAACAAGGCCCAATAGTGCATCCTTGAACTTCTTAGCTCTTGATCTTGCCATTGGACCTAATGGCATATTCAATGGATCGATTGGCACCTTCTTTGGTCTTGAAACAAGTCCATCGATATCTCCATGGTCTCCATGCATCTCCATGCCTCCATACAGCCCATGCACATCCTTTCCTTGCTCTCCATTGTCATCTTCAAGTCCATGATAAGTTCTTGGCGCATCATTCCCTCCATGATAAGCCTCGGGCGCATCAAAATCTGTAGTTACTCCTCGATTTTTATGTTGAAAATTTGATGCGCCAAGGACTCATCATGGTCTTGAAGATGCTAGGAGATCATTGGAGAAGGTTCCAAGCTCATTGGAGAAGGTTCCAAGCTCATTGGAGAAGGTTTCAAGCTCATTGGAATTGCCTAAGATGCCATTTGATCCATTGAAGATGCCATTAGGCCCAATGACAAGAGCAAGAGCTAAAAGGTTCAAGGAAGCATTATTGGGCCTCATTAGAGTTCATCTTGACGAGTTCAAGGCCATTGGAGATCATTTGAAGCCCATTGGAGATCATCACCAAAGGAATATTCCCATCGATTCTAAGTTATGTACTCTACTTGAAATCGATGAGTATTAGGCCATTGGAGTTGTAATTTGGCCATTGTGGGCTTTATTCTATTTTAATTAGCTATTTATTTAGTTTAGATGACATTGAGTTGGGCCTTGTTTGACTAAGTCCAATCCTTGTTTTAATAGGACTTGTTATTTTCCTTTTCCTAGTAGAATAAGGAGTAGGATCTTTCCTAGCTCCTTCCTAGCCTTTTTTTCCTTTACCCTTAAGGCTTAGGATTTAGATCAGAGCCGCCCCCCTTCTTACCTATATAAAGACACCAACCCCTCTTGTAAACATAAGTTGAGTGGATTAATAAAATTGAGGTTTTTACCCAAATTGATTATCTTAGCTTCTTAGTTCTAGTTTGAGCAAAACTTAGGGTTCTTTAATCTTGTAGAGTCCTAGCAAACAATTAAGTTGTAATACTTGATTGCTTGTGAATCTTGTGATCTTAGGTGTTCAATTGCAGGTCTAATTGGAGGTCTAAGGCCGACGAAAGAAGAAGATTACTTGGGTGAGATTGTCGACATACACATCTAGAAGTTGAAAGTTGTTCAAGTTGATTCTTGGCGGGTCACAAGGGTGGATTTGAATCTTAAAACAACTAGATTCGTATCAAAATTGTTGGTTTTTCTCCTCAAATATTTAAAAAGCCTCATCTTTGAATATAACATTTGCGGCTTTTGCTGCTTTTTTAGATCTTCATCTTCGTGTTTTTCTATCTAGTGCAAACTAAAAAAATTCTCGGTTGATTTCCTAGATTCTTGATTTTCTTTGTTGATAATGTAGTTGAAGGAATTAAAGGTTTTGAATTATAGAAATGGTAGCAAGACTTTCCAGTGTTCTTAAAATTCATTTAGGATGGGTTCATTTTGGATGGGTTCATAAATCGATAAAAATGGCAGCAAGTGTACAAACAAGCGAGAATTTAAACCATAAACAATTGTTTGGGTTCATAAACCATAAACAACAAAACTTGTGAGATTCTCAAATCGCTTCCTTAAACAATTTTTTCCCCTATTCGTTTCGAAGCAGTTTAAACCAAGAGAGATATCAGTGGTTCCAAAAGATTTAGATCTCTTGTGCTAGAATTTTGTAGTTAGTTTGATTCATAAGCGTTGGATCTAAAAAAGGACAGATGGCAAAATCTTATCATAGACCGGCATCTCCAGTCCATTTAATAGACTGGAGAGGAGCCAAATCCGATGTAGAACCCTTTGGAAGCCAATAACAACATGCGCGATATTATTTTAAAGCAGTCAAACATTCAAATTCAGGTGTTGCAAACTGGAAAACTCCATCAATTTTTGATTCTTTGCATTTGTGTTCTTTCATATGTGCACTATGTTAATCCCTAGCTTTCCTTAATCTAATTAACCACAAACAACAATTAATCCCTAGCCTTAGTCTTCATTAGTTATGACGAATGACCCTAACTAAATTTTAACAGGCGTACTAACCTAGTTACAAATGCACCTAGATTCAAGTAACTTATTGCAATAAGAAATATAAGGATCCTAGCTAATCATAGGCAACATCAACACAAACAGGCGATGTTCAACCTATATTCAAGATTCTCTTTGAAAGCTATTCTAATTTGTTACTTGTGACTTGATTGGCCTACTTTTGCATACATCTAACTTTAGACTAACATTCAAAATTTCATTAGGTGCACTCTAAGTAATCAAAAATGCAATCCTACAAATAATTACAAGGAAAATTAAAATACCCAAATAGCAAAAATCAATCTAAGAACAAAATCTAATAGATCAAAAACCCTAAAATCAATTAGATTTAGAATTGAGAAGAAAAAAATTAGCTACCCATAATTAAGAAAATAAAAATACTAGAAATTGAATTAAACATGAAAATAATATTCAAAGTAAATTGGAAAAGAAAAATGGCTTAATGCCCAAAATCCCCCCTGAAGTATCACAAAAAGGACACTTTGCCCCCTATTCTTTTTTTGTCCAACTTTGCACCTTGAACTATGAAAAAGGAACATTTTGCCCCCTGTCCGAACATAATTTAGTCATGTGCGTGCACGTTACTAACGAGTCTATTAACTCGAGGTTGTCTGCTGACATGAAATTTCCACGCCAGTTAAAAGTGGACCATGTCAACCTTTTTTATCCTCCAGAAATCGATAAAAATCCAGTTGGGCCCATTTTTTAGCTGACATGGAATTCCATGTCAGCAAAAAAACACGAGTTAACAGACCCGTTAGTCACGTGCACACACATGACTGAATTCTGTTATGGCAGGGGGCAAAGTGTCCTTTACTTCATACTTCAGAAGGCAAAGTTAGACAAAAAAAAGGGGGCAAAGTGTCCTTTTTGTGATACTTTAGGGGGTTTTTGGGCATTAAGCCAAAGAAAAACCAAAGAGTAATGTGCTTTTAACCTAAATTAAATTCTTTTGCAAAATTACAAGTTTGCCAAAATTTATAAATAACTAAATATATGGGTGTTTGAGGTGAAAAATGTAAGGGTTCTCAGTCTTGTTTCTTTTTTTTTTTTGAAAGGCAAAGTAAAGAATTCAACTAACAAGGAACTAGAGTATAACTCCAGTCTGTACAAAAGGTGTAAAGCACCTAATTCTCATTACAGCTCCACAAGAAATCTCTACACAGCCATCCAACCAGCAAAGATTAGACACAATCTCTAACAACCAAAAGGGCCTAAAAAGCAATTAAAAAGCTCTAAGAAAATAGCATAAGCTTCCAAAGTGCAGCACCAAGTTGGAAAAAACAACTTCCAAAAGCAGAGCCAAAAGTGGAAACCATATAACACATCAACGCCTAGAGAAAATCAATAACTCCCAAACTGGGAAACAAAGTGGGATTCAGAAAACAAAACATCACCATGGAAGAAAGCTTGCTGAATTTTAAAACAGACATGTCGACGAAAACCAAAAGATAGAAGCCAAAACCAAAGTCAACAACCATCTCAAAAACTCCCACAAAACAGTCAGAAATAAGAAGGAAATGTAGCCAGCAATCCAATAATTCCACGAAAAGGAGTCAAGCAATACATAGTCCACAAGAAAAACACAGCCATCCCATATTTAAGTGAGGAGTAGTTTGCAACTTGTCAGCATAAAAAAAGGCCAAAAGAAGTAAAAGTTGGAGGTGACTAAACACAATCAAAAGACAACAGGATGGAGACATTAAAAAAAAAACTCATTGTCAATAGCGTAGAACAAGGGAGCAAAGCCAAAATGAGACAATAAACCTTACACAATCAACTGTTACCAACAAAGAGCAGTATACAAAAAGACTACAAAGGCTAGGTGTTAATAGAAGGCATATTACCCACTCAACCTTGTTTCTTGTATGCAAGAGTGGGGATTTGCAATATATAGTTGAACTTGAAATTGTACTAAAATGAGAAATTGTATTAAGAACACTAGGAAACAATACAATGGAGGTGAGATTCAATTATCTCGGATGCTTTGATTACAAGAACTAAGAACAATCTAAGTTAAAACTACTCCTAGATTATGATCAATCTACTTCTAGAGATTACTTCTAAATCAACTAATCAACTAAGGGTTTTTTTTGACTTCTTGTCTTTCTGTGAATTTGCCAACCTTTTGGACATAAGAGAATCTCTTATTTATAGTATCCAAATAGTAGTTAAGTAACCTGAAATAAATATGATTCTTGTTGAGGAAATGAATTACAAAGAAGTTTCTCATGAGTATGGTAATGAGAATGGATCTCTTTTTTGGGATGAAAGTGAAAGCCAAGAGGTAGTTTCTAGCGATTTCAGGTTACTAGAATCACTAAAATGCCTATGTTTCAGATGATAGAGATGCTTTTGTTTCCCCCATAGCTCAGCTTACTGATTGTGTTGAAGTTTCTATGGAGCACAAGTCGAAGAATCCTAGGAAAAAAAGAAACGACCTAAACATAATTGGACTAGAAAAAGAGTCACTCAAAGGCTACTCTCTCCATTTCATCCCATCATGTAATTTCAAAAGATGACAATTGCATCTTAGATGAAGATATTCAGTTTAGGAATGATTTGTTCCGGAAAAAAGCAATTGAGACCTTG
This sequence comes from Corchorus olitorius, assembly GCA_001974825.2. Classification (NCBI taxonomy): domain Eukaryota; kingdom Viridiplantae; phylum Streptophyta; class Magnoliopsida; order Malvales; family Malvaceae; genus Corchorus; species Corchorus olitorius. Next base: position 13,908 of record AWUE01019286.1, read on the forward strand.
GAAATTAGCCATTACCTTTTTTATACTGACAAGTTGCATACTACTCCTCACTTTAAAGATGTGATGGCCATGTTTTTCTTGTGGACTGTGTATTGCTTAACTCCTCTTCATGTAATCATTAGATTGCTGGCTACATTTCCTTCTTATTTTTGACTGTTTGTGGGAGTTTTTGAGATGGTTGTTGACCTTGGTTTAGGTTCTTATCTTTTGGTTTTCGTCGTCATGTCTGTTTTATACTTCAGCAAGCTTTCTTCCATGGTGGTGTTTTGTTTTCTAGAATCCCACTTTGTTTCCACAGTTTGGAAGTTATTGATTTTTTCTAGGCGTTGATGTGTTATATTGTTTCCACTTTCGGCTCTTCTTTTGGAAGTTGCTTTCTCGATCTTGGTGCTGCACTTTGGAAGCTTATGCTATTTTCTTGGAGCTTATTAATTGCTTTTTAGGCACTTTTGGTTGTTTAAAGATTGTGTCTAATCTTTGCTGGTTGGATGGCTGTTTAGAGCTTGTTTTCTTGTGGAGTTGTAATGAGAATTAGGTGCTTTACACCTTTTGTACAGACTGGAGTTATACTCGAGTTCCTTATTAATAAGATTCTTTACTTTGCCTTTCAAAAAAAAGTAACCTCTTATCCACATTAATTTGACATGTGAATATCATTTAATTTAATTGCTAAATTAAATGAAGAGTAAGTCGATCATTAACCAACTTAACAACCATCATTAACTTCTCTCTTTTTTTTGGCCACATCATTAACTTCTCTTTAATCAACTCAAAACCTCACTAATCATAGGCCCAAAAAAAAAGTATAAGCCGAGTCTTAATTTTCCATTTCCTAAGGATCAAGCAATTTAGGCCAGCCCAAATATATTAATTCTAGCCCAACAAAGGGTAATGAGGTCTTTTCCTAAGTCTAAGACATGTAGAAGTTGACAGCTTGTAAAAGATTTGGTTTGACTAAAAAAAGACATAAATCCACAAAATTCTACTTTTTACATTTATTCCGAAATCTTCTGGTTCGATCTCTGCCTAGGTCAAGTTCAACCTTTCCAGAGGTTGAAACAGAACATTTGTCAGCTTAAGTCCTGATGGAATTCGACCTTTGTGAAGGTAAAGTTCACCAGAACGTCCAATTTTGCTCCAAATGCTTTCATTTTGCTTCAAACTCTCTAATAAGAACTTAAAGCATAAAAACGAGCAAACTAAGTATCGAATTATAACAAAACAATTAGAAGAGGAAGTGAAATGACCAAAAAACCAATCTAAATATTTGAACACATTGATCCAAGAACAAATTGGGAGGGGTATTTTGGTCATTTTATGCTTGGTTTTAGGTAATTTGAGTTGATGACCAAGGGCATTTTAGGATCTTTGAGAAAAAGATACCCTTGGTGGGTCTCATCTCCACCAAAAATTTAGATTATTTATGATATAACCCCCATACTTTTCTACTTAATTCTATCTAGCCCTTTACAAATCAATTTAACGCTTTTTGTATTTTTTTCCTATTTGTCTGATTAAGGTGATTCAGGTGTCTACTAAAAGGTAATTTCATGATTTACAACTTTCATGAAGGACTTAAAAGCCCATTTTTATGTTTCAATTCAAAAAAAATGTTTCCGAAGTTTGGTGATTTTGATTGTTGGTCTATTTAATATCATAATATATTTTTGATCCACTTATCTAATTAATGTTATTCAAGTGTCGGTTAAAAGGTTATATTGCATGATCTACGACTTTCATGAAGGACTCGAAATCTAAATTTGATCTACGAGTTTCATGAAGGGTTCGAAAAGGAATTTTTATATTTCAAGATCTCTATAAATAAACATATCTTTATTTGGATTATTTATCAAATGACCCTCATATTTTTCCACTTTGTACTACTTAGTCCTGTACTAATTCTATCATAATCGATTTAACGCTTAAACTTTTATTTTTTTTATTCTATTTGTCCGATTAAGATGATTCAGGTGTCTATTAAAAGGTAACTTCATGATCACAAACTTTCATGGACTCAAAAGCCAATTTTTATGTTTCAATTCAAAAAAAATGCTTCCTAAATTTGTCGGTTTCGATTGCCGGTCTATTTAATACCATATAATTTTGGATCCACATGTCCGATTAAAGTTATTTAAGTGTCGGTTAAAAGGTTATTGCGTGATCTACGACTTTCATGAAGGACCTGAAAGCTAAATTTGATCTACAAGTTTCATTAAGGGTTCAAAAGGGAATTTTTATGTTTCAAGATCCCTATCAACAAACTTTTTTTTTATTTGGATTATTTATCAAATGAACCTCATACTTTTCTACTTTATACTACTCAATTCTTTACAAATTCTATCTTATTTGATTTAACGTTTCAGTTTTTTATTTTATTTTATTTATCCAATTAAGGTAATTCATGAACGACTCAAAAGCTATTTTTTATGTTTCAATTTTGAAAAAGGCTTCCGACATTTTCTGGTTTCGATTGACGATTTATAATTTTTTATCCAAATATCCGATTAACAAAGATCCACAAAGATCCCTTCATAAAATTTTCGACCCCGCAGTGAAGTGTCGGTCTTATACCTAGTTACCATAAATACACATTAAAACATACTAATAAAGAATGTAAAACTTAGGAAAATATGTGTTCAACAGAGTCCACCATGAGTATTAGAGATCAACATGCGTTGTAATCGATTCTGAAAGATCCTGATTTGATTTTCTTTTCGCTTCATCAGGGGCAGATCTTGATAGGTGACATTGGGAACCAATCTGAATAAAATTATTTTTGGGGGGCCAATTTAAAATTTTCTTTATCTATACTATATATATAAAAGCACAAATAAGGGGAAACTTTATGTTTTCCGATTGTACCCTTTTTTTTCAAATATATTTCTAAATTGTCATTATTAAAAATATTTTAATTATTTCATTATTAAAATAATGGAAATTTAGATTTTCCTCATAGGATCCAACGTGGCCAATAGGAATGCTCCTCATCATCTTTACCAGCTGAATTTTCGTCCAAAACATTCTCCAAATCGATTTAGGAGAAGATCAATTCTGTCCAGAAACGTCAAGGGCAAAATTGTCCACCGGAATGACAAAATTAGGTCTTGAGGTAAACATAAAAGTTGTAGATCTTGGAATCCTATTTCCAACGGTACCTCATATGCATTTTTCAGAGTTCTGGATCAAAAGTTATGAATTTTCTTCTAAAACTGCTCTTCTGAAGTCCTCCTTTAAATAGGATTTAACAATGCTGCATCAGGACTGAATCATTACTGCATCATAATTACTTATTGGACTTTGACTATTTTTTTGGGCTTCCATATTAATGAATTGGGTCTAAGAATATCGGATTTAGACTTCAAGACATCTGGCTTGACAATTTGGACTTCATGGACTTAAACGAGCCCATTAGGCTGAAATGAGATAAAATCAGTAATTTCTCCAAATTGATCCAAAATGGCTCTAAATCTTCAACATCCTAAAACATAGCTCCAAATATATACTATACATAAAAGCACGAATGGGGGGAAACTTTATGTTTTCCGATTGTACCCTTTTAACAAATATATTTCTAAATTGCCATTATTAAAAATATTTTCATTATTTCATTATTAAAATAATGGAAATTTAGATTATCCTCATTAATTAGGATTCAAAATGGCCAATAGGAATGCTTCTCATCATATTTAGAAGCTGAATTTTCGTCCAAAACATTCTCCAAATCAGTTTAGGAGAAGATCAATTCTGTCCAGAAACTTCAAGGGAAAAATCATAGACCGGAATGACAAAATTAGATCTTTAGGTAACATACACGTTGTAGATCTTGGAATCATCTTTCCAACGATATCTCATATGCATTTTTCAGAGTTCTGGATCAAAAGTTATGAATTTTCTTCTAAAACTGCTCGTCCGAAGTCCTTTAAATAGGATTTAACAATGCTGCATCAGGACTTAATCATTACTGCGTCATAATTACTTATTGGACTTTGACTCTTTTTTGGGCTTCCATATTAACGAATTAGGCCTAAGAATATCAGATTTAGACTTCAAGACATCTGGCTTGCAATTTGGGATTCATGGACTTAAACGGGCCTATTAGGCCGAAATGAGACAAAATCAGTAATTTCTCCAAATTGATCTAAAATGGCTCTAAATCTTCATCTTCCTAAAACATAGCTCCAAATGTGCATAAATAGCAAATATGAGAAATATAGGGGTAAAACGACACATACGACTACTAAAATAAGGTAAAACCGCATGGAAAATACAGAACAAATTAGGTCTTATTAATATTTCATTTTCTTATCAATTTATAAATATATCTATATCTATCTATACTGATGCGAATCTAGTTGTTTGAGATTCAAACCTATCCTTGAAAAGCCTACAAAGATCAACTTGACAACTTCAACTTCTAGTTCTTGTCGACTTGATACTCTTCCCAAGATTAGATCTTCTTTCGTCGACTTGGATGGATAATTAGACCTGCAATTATCAATCTAAGATCACAAGAATCACAACTAGATAATCACTATCTAATTGCTTGCTAGGACTCTACAAGATTGTAGAACCCTAAGCTTGCTCAAACTAGAACAATGAAGCTAATTTTTCAAAAGAAACTCTCTTTGATTGATAAATTTAACTTAACTTGTGTTTATAAGAGGGGGTTGATGCCTTTATATAGGCAAAGGATGACACCCTAGATCAAGAAAAATAACCAAGGCGGTTTACATGATGCTTGGGCGGCACACATAGGTAAAGACTAGGAAATAGCCTAATTCCAAGTCAAACCAGGAAAAATAAATCGTAAGGAAGAAGGGATTGGACTTAGTCAAACAAAGCCCAATCCAATTGTCTCCTAAACATAAAAATAAACTAATCTAATCTAGAATAAGCCCATGAATGGCCTAATTACACAATAAAGCTCCATCAACCAAACCCAATCTCCAGGCTCAAAGATAATCTCTTTGCGCCCCTTGTTAGCCATCTTCATGTAGTGTTGAGTCTTCTTTTCAATGTTTGCTCTAACCTTCTCATGAAGTTCCCTAATATAATCGGCCTTTCTTGCACCATCCATGTCAACTTGCACACTCAAAAGTAAACTCATCAAATCCAAAGGAGTTAAAGGATTAAAGCCATACACAATTTCAAAAGGTGAATAACCAGTAGTACTAGTTATGCTTCTATTGTATGCAAATTCAAAATGAGGTAGACATTCTTCCCAAGTTCTTAAGTTCTTTTTAATCAAAGCTCTAAGTAAGGTAGATAAAGTCTTAATAACAACTTCAGTTTGACCATCAGTTTGAGGATGACAAGTAGTTGAAAACAATAACTTAGTACCTAACTTAGCCCATAAAGTTCTCCAAAAGTGACTTAAGAACTTATCATCTCTATAAGAAACAATATGGTTCTAGGCATTCCATGCAATCTAACAATTTCCCTAAAGAACAAGTTAGCTACACTAATGGCATCATCAGTTTTAGAACATGCAATAAAGTGTGCCATCTTAGAAAACCTATCAACCACAACAAAGATAGAATCTTTACCTCACCTAGAACGAGGCAAACCTAACATAAAATCCTTGCTAATATGAGTCCATGGTTCATGAGGAATAGGCAAAGGAGTATACAATCCATGAGGCTTAGATGTAGATTTAGCTTGCAAATAAACAATACAACTAGAAACAAGCTTTCCTACATCATATCACATCTTAGGCCAAAAGAAGTGTTCATGCAAGATCTCATATGTTCTATCAACTCCAAGTGATCCATCAATCCCCCCTCTCGCAATTCCCTTATAAGCACAAAACGCAAAAAACTAGAAGGAACACATAATCTAGATTCTTTAAACAAAAATCCATCATGCTTATAATACTTTCCAAAACCAGTATTTTCACATGCTTTAAAGATATCACCAAAATAAGCATCACTAGCATATAATTCCTTAATAAACTCAAATCCAAGAAACTTAGAATCAAGCATGGAAAGTAACACATACCTTCTTGACAAAGCATCAACCACAACATTCTCCTTATAATTTGGCATGGTAAGGATAGGTAACTCACCATTCATGTCAACATTCTTGTAGCGTACTTTAGGCCACAAGTAGTGTTGCCATCAAATTACAAACTTTGCATAAATTGGATAGTTTAATGCAGCCCCATTCAACTTCCCACAAAAGTAAGCTACGGGCTTCTCTCCTTGCATCAAAACAACTCCAATTCCTACAAAATCACTCAAAAGAAACACAATTTTGCTTGGAATATCTCCAGCCAAGTTGTCAGTACCCATTAGTGTATTTCGAAACAAAGGTAAGATCAAAACAAAATTCTCATGCAAAACACTCTTAATCTCACTCTTAGTAGCTAACATACACTTTTTAACAACTTTCTTTGAACTATCTTTCTTTTTCCCCCAAAACAGATTTGCTTTCATCTAACAAGACTATTTTATCAACACTAACAACACTCAAAACAGATTTAGTGTCATCGCAAACAACACTCAAAGCATATCGATACTAACTCTTTTCTTTAGCCCTAAATTCAGCATCCAATTTAGCAAAATCATCCCCCAATTTCAATTGATCTTTTAAAGCTTCTTGAGGTGATAAAGGAACTGAAGTAACAGGAATCTTACCACACTTAAAAGAGTACTTGTTTGTCTCACCATCATGTTTCACCTTGTTGTCATATTGCCAAGGCCTCCCAAGTAAAACATGACAAGCTCGCATTGGCAAGATATCACACAAGACATCCTCTTTGTACCTGCCCAAAGAAAGAGTAACCAAAACTTGTTTGTTAACCCTAATCTCCTCTCTATCATAGAACCAACCTAAGCTATAGGGTTTAGGATGTTTAAAAGTAGGTAGTTGTAACTCTTTCACCAAATAATCACTAACTATGTTTTTACAACTCTCTCCATCTATAATGACACTACTTGGTTTATTATTCGCATAGCATCTAGTGTGAAATAGATTCTCCCTCTGATTTTGAACATCCCCTTTCACATAGGTACTCAAAGTTCTACTAGCTACCAAACTAAGTGGAACTAACTCATCAATAGCTGCCTCTTCATGGTTCCCTTCATCATCTTCATCCCCACTAGTACCTAAGTTGAAATCTTCCTCTTTACAACACTCAATGTGAGTCTTAGATGATGAACTTGTAGCACCCTTACTTTCGGTTTTGGGACTTACAAACTCCTTTTTCTCACTCTCCTCTTCCTTGTATGACATCCTCTCATCTTTCTTGCAAGGAGTTTTCCATGAGCTACTAGATGATGTAAAACTCTCCTTGGTCAAACTAATTTCATTAGCTAAGATGTCCATTCTTTGCATCATGGTTTGTATCATAGTAGCCAAATCATTGGCTTGATTTTGCTCTTCTTGTTTATCTCCCATTGTACCTATAAAAAGAAAAAGATTAGTAGCAAAAATTCCTCACAAGTGTGTTTGTGTATACCTTGTTGTGCTCTCGTGTTTGCACAAAATCCTAAGGGTTGGCCGCCCAATACTCTCTTGATGATCTCACACAATTTGCCTTTTTCTTAGCTTCAATAGGCCTAATAAGAGCAAGTAGTAAGAGTACTTCTTTCTTCTCGTGACCTACTTGAGGAACAAACAATTAGTAGAAAACTAGAGTGAATGAAAAGGTAAGTGATCAAACCAAACCAATTTTTGCAGCCACCTTATGTCGCCAAAGCTTGCTGCACAAATCCAATTAAAGTAACACAAACAACATAATTCAACAATCAAGAACCCTAGTACCACTTAAATCCTATTTTTTATTACTTGAATCCAATAGAGTTCCAACCTGAAATTCTTCAAATTAAACCTTAAATCAAAGCAAAAGCAACCCAAGATACTCAATCAAACAATCAATTTCACCAAACAACTCCAAATAGGGTTAATTGCACAAATTAGCTCAAAAGAACAACTGAAGAACCCTAAAACAACCCCTGGAAAAATCGATGACTCAAATTGATTTTTTTTTATATTTTCAATATTTTTCCCAGAAAGATCACTATGAATAAACACTAAAGCTAAAATTTCAGCCCTTTCCGAGCAAGAACGAATCCAGAACAAAAATCACAAGTTTCTGGGTGAAAATTTTTCTTAGTTTTTTTCTGATATTTTTCAATTAAACCCTGATGTATGAGGACTCCAAATCTGTAATTTCAAAGCAATTGGAGTAATGAATCGGGAAAAAATTCACAAGTTTCTACAATTTTGAAAAGAAAAGGTGAGTTTATGCGATTTTGATGTTGATGGATGAGAAACTTGATGAAGGATGAATAGAAGGATAGATTTACCGATTGAAGATGATAACCTATGCTCTGAATACCAATTGATGCGAATCTAGTTGTTTTAGATTCAAATCTATCCTTGAAAAGCCTCCAAAGATCAACTTGACAACTTCAACTTCTAGTTATTGTCGACTTGATAATCTTCCCAAGATTAGATCTTCTTTTGTCGACTTGGATGGATAATTAGACCTGCAATTATCAACCTAAGATCACAAGAATCACAACTAGATAATCACTATCTAATTGCTTGCTAGGACTCTACAACATTGAAGAACCCTAAGCTTGCTCAACTAGAACAATGAAGCTAATTTTTCAAAAGAAACTCTCTTTGATTGATAAACTTAACTTAACTTGTGTTTACAAGAGGGGGTTGATGCCTTTATATAGGCAAAGGATGACGCCCTAGATCTAGAAAAATAACCCCCAAGGCGGTCTACATGATGCTTGGGCGGCACACATAGGTAAAGACTAGGAAATAGCCTAATTCCAAGTCAAACTAGGAAAAATAAATCATAAGGAAGAAGGGATTGGACTTAGTCAAACAAGGCCCAATCAAATTGTCTTCTAAACATAAAAATAAACTAATCTAAGATAGAATAATCCCATGATTTGCCTAATTACACAATAAAGCTCCATCAACCATCGATTGCAAGGAAAGTGAGAAGCTTGGAATCGATGGGAATATTCTTGCCCAAATCATCATCAAGGCTCTTCAAATGAACTCCGATGGCCTTCAAGTCTTCAAGGTGAATTCCAACAAGGCCCAATAATGCATCCTTGAATCTTTTAGCTCTTGCTCTTGTCATTGGACCTAATAGCATCTTCAATGGATCAAATGGCATCTTTGGCAACTCCTTGGTGCTTGAAACATGTTGTGCGCAACCTCCATGATCTTCATGCTTCTCCATGCTTCCTTGCACTCCATGCTCATCCTCTCCATGATCTCCATAATCCTCTTGATGTCCTTGATAAGCCCTTGGCGCATCATTCCCAGATTTGCCCGAAAAATGATGAAAAGCCTGAAAAAGACTTGATATCACTGCATTTTTCCCAGATTTGAAGCATAATTCAACTTCGGCAGAGTACATGACCAACCGTGCGATCTTGGCAACAAGAAATGAGTACATCGACAAACTGAATGAGAAAATGAATATTCCCTGGTGAGAGTAAGACGTACAACAATTTCGATGAAGCAGTAAATGACGAACAACCATTATCAAGAGGAATTCTTAAATATTCTAACACCGAATGGTTTGCCAACGCATAGATTGCTGTTGAAGAAGAATTGTCCAATCATAGTTTTAAGGAATTTGGATACATCTAATGGTTTGTGCAATGAAACAAGAATGATCTGCAAACACTTCAGCCATAACGTAATACAAACAGAGATTGCAATTGACCAATATGTTGGAAAACAAGTTATTCTTCCAAAAATTCTGCTTTCACTAGCAGAAAACGAAGTATATCCATTCCAATTCAAGAGGAAACAATTCCCTATCTGTCTTTGCTTCGTTATGATTATCAACAAAACACAAGGACAAACAATTCCTAATATTAGAGTATATCTGTCACAACATGTTTTCTTTCATGCACAACTATATGTCACACTCTCTCAGGGAATTTCAATGCTTTCAACAAAATTTTGGTCAAGTTAGAAAATAAAAAGAAGCAAAATGAAACATATACAAAAAAATGTTGCATATAAAAAAAATTGTACTTTCATAGACGCGGGTACGTTTCAAGAATTGGATGCTTTGACTTATACTTAAATTGATATATATTTAATATTTAATTTAAAATTTATTTCAATTTAATTATGTTTTTTTTACACTTGAACATTTGGCTCAATGTTAAGGTGCATGATCTCTGAACCGCTAGCTCTCAGGGTCAAGTCCCATCGTATTCAATGTGTGTGGTTTGTGCAGCTTTATGTTGGCTTTGTTATATTTATTATAGTTTGTTTATTTGGCCATTTATCATTGGATGTTCGGGTATATAAGGATTGTTTGGCCATTTCAATGCTTTCAACAAAATTTTGGTCAAGTTAGAAAATAAAAAGAAGCAAAATGAAACATATACAAAAAAAATGTTGCATAAAAAAAAATTCTACTTTCATAGAGACGGGTACGTTTCAAGAATTGGATGCTTTGACTTATACTTAAATTGATATATATTTAATATTTAATTTAAAAGTTATTTCAATTTAATTATGTTTTTTTTACACTTGAACATTTGGCTCAATGCTAAGGTGCATGCTCTCTGAACCGCTAGCTCTCAGGGTCAAGTCCCATCGTATTCAATGTGTGTGCTTTGTGCAGCTTTATGTTGGCTTTGTTATGTTTATTATAGTTTGTTTATTTGGCCATTTATCATTGGATGTTTGGGTATATAAGGATTTTTTTTATAAGGGCATTGATCGGTCATTAGCAAATCACAAGATAATCCCCACATATTCCTAACTAAGTAGATAGGGCAAGCAGGGGTCGAATCCCATAGAGAAGGGGAATAGACTTATCCAAAGATAAATCCTCTCTAATAATTACTCAAACAGGGGATTAAATAGAACAATCAAAAAGAAAAGCAATCAAACTAGAAATAAAGCAAATTAAATTAAATCTAAACTATGACAATTATTAAAGAAAACAACAATTAGAGGCATACTTCTTCTCTAATGGTAGAAATATCAATTTAATTATGGATCCTTGATTTAAAAGATGAATTTAATATTCTATTCTCAATTAAACAATTGGTCTAGAGATAAATCCCTAACATGTATATTAGATAAAATTTCCCTTGTGAGGCTTAAAAATTGCTAAGAACAAAGCATTAAGAACAATTATTCACACATGCATAACAAGTATAACCAAACTTATTAATTCAAGCATAGCACAGACAAGAATTTATAAGATTTACCAATTACCAAACAATCAAACTTCAATTGGTCGTTCTAAACTTGATTTAACTATAGATCTATCCAATTACATCAATAGTGGCCACATAAATCAATAATCATCAAGATCATAAAATAAAACATAGTTTAATAAACATATCAAACCAAGAACAAAAATCAAATTATAAGCATATAAATCTCACCATAATTAATTGATTAAAATCACCAAAGGAAAGGAAGTATTAAGAATTTAGCTACTCTTGGATTTGGAAAAAATCCATGAAAAAACATAAGAAGAGAACAACTTACAAAATAAAGAGGCAAAACCCTCCCTTGGGTGGCTCCCAAGGGATATCGCACCCCTCCTTTCTCAAAGAGAGAAAATTAAACCTAAAACTAGAATATTTTCTAAGAAAAAGATGAAAAGAAAGATTGCATCTAGGGTTAACATAAGGTGGGTATTTATAGTGGACTAATAAGACTCATAGTAGACATAGGATTGAATTAAACAGCCCCAAAGTCTATTTAGGCTTCTAACTTGGTCTCCAATTTGGTTTAAAGTTCTTCCTTAGAGTAAAAATTGAATTTGGCAAAGACTCGAATTTTTCCTAAACTTCAAGGGCATTTTCGGCATCAAAGATGGTAGAACTGGGTTTCGAGAAAAACAACAAAGTTGTAGATCTTGGAGTCCTCTTTCCAACGCATATTTATACGCATTATTTGGAGGTTTGAGTCAAAAGTTATGGCCGTTTTACCGAGACTGCGCAGAATCCTAATCCAACTAGGACTAGGGTTGTGGGTCCAGCTGGGCTGGTTATGCTCCAATGTAAAATACTCATAAGCCCATGTCTTCAGGATCTCTCCATAGCATGTCTTCCTTCCTTTACGATTTAAGCTCAATCCTTAGTTCTTTCTCCTTGAAATCTTCCTTCAATGATCTTCATAGCTTGAAATTGACTCCAATTTATCTTCAATCACGAACTTTGAATCTCTAAATCTTCACACAAAATTGCTAAGTCCATATTTGTGACAAAAGTCATCAAATTAGCTTCAAAAATAGTGAAAAACTACAAGTTTTCACTTTTCTTCTCTTCAAGACCTAAAAACACAAATACTTGTGAAATAGGGTTAAATAACACATAAAAATACCAAAAAGCATAGGAAAATGATCATAAAAATAGGTTAATTTTGGCTCGATCATAATTTCCCCCACAATAAACCATTGCTAATCCCTAGCAAACTAGTGCATAAAAACTAAGAAAACAAAAACTAAGACTAACAAGAACAATGCAAATAAAGATTCCACTTTCGTAGGTGTACGGCGACACTTAGCACGTGACGCATGCCATTTAAACCTGAGACTGATAGAGGTACTCAGGAGGTCTTATGTCACCTGAGGGTTTTCTTAACTAGGACGACACCCACAAACATGTTTAAAACTGACTCGACTTAGGGTTAGTGTTAAAAACAAAACAAATTTTTTACAAATCTATGTTTAAATCTTTAAAAACCATTCATTTCGAAAAATCAATTTTAATGCATACACATATCAAGGATCAATGCAATCATGAAATCAGAATAACAAAGAATAATAAGAGCACTCAATTCAAAAGATCAAGAAATAGCAAGCATCTTTATTCTTAAGTAACCATAATTAAAATAATTCTAATCACTCATCATTCATGACATCTTACAACTACTACTTAACATAAGCTTGTGTGTTCATCTTTATCTTCATTACTTTTGAGAAATGCAATATCATGGATACAAATCAAGGGTTTTCATGGGTTGTAATAAAATTGAAGGGTAATTGAGTTTTTAGAAAATAAGGTTACTAACCTTGAAGTGTTCATGATTTAATGTTACTAACCTTTTTTTTTTTTTTCAGAGGGACAATATTTCTGCAATTCCATGTCTCTTATCCTCTTTTAAGGTTACTAACCTTTTTTTTCCTTTTCTTTTCTTTATAGTGACAACTCTGGAAAGATTAGAAGTACATCTTCTCCTCTTCATGAAAACACTTCATAAAAGATTTTTTTTATTTTTTTTAAAACTACCCTTTATAAGTAACCCCCACACTTTTTCCTGACATACCCTAAACATACTTTAATAAATGTAATTTTAACAAGATTCAGCACAAGTTCTAGAAATAGATAGTTTAGAAGCAATAAATGAATAAGCTCATATCACAAACTCTAATTATACCTAATTCTAAGAAATAAGATGTCATGCTAAAAATCAATCACTGAATAAAACATTCTTAAAAATTATAAGCATTCATCAATCATAATTATATCAATCTCTCAAATATATGCATGAAAAATTGAAAATTTTCAAAAAAAAGATCATGGCATGGATCTATGCAGGTAGACTCTCTCCCCCACACTTAAAAGACACATTGTCCTCAATGTATGAATTTTAACGAAAAATCAAAATATTTTAAGGTCAAAATTGATTACAAATCCTGATGAAACTTGGTTTCTGCACCACCCTAGTTCTAATTGAATTAGGAAGTTTTGATAATTAATCAATTAATACCGAAATTATTAAATAAATTATTATTATTTTCTGAATAATTATTATTGTTCCATATATGCCACCCAATATTGAGGATGTGGCATAAAAATCATTAAGAGACAATTCCTTTTAATGAAGCTGTCAGTGTGAGGCAGGAGTTAAATAAAGGAGTTGTATGACATGCCACCTTGAGATGGGAGACATCTGATAGAGCTAAAATAACAAACACAATCCGTCTCCTGTGTCCCAGGAGTGGCCACCCTGTTCTTAGTAAGCTGCCTCCTCATTTCCTACAATTAAGGAGTCAGCGAGTCAATGTTTGTCAGCAAGCAGTTAACTTATCTACGTAAGGGAGGCATGAGGTTTAAAGTCTCACATTCCTTATACGTGATCACCCTAACATAGTAGTGAAGCCGCCTAGCTAGTTCCCATCTCCCGGGAGGCGAATTGACAACTTTTGCATTTTGTTCAATTAAAGACAAAGTGGCGAAATTGGTGAAATTAACCTAGCTAGAGTGGTGCGATTTTGACAAGGAGCATACCATGATGATCCTTGAGCCATGCCGCACTTCCTGGTGAAATTTCATCTTATTCTGACACAGTCGAATAACTTTGTCTCGGTTTTCAATTAAGGACAAGTTGTCGGTTTAAGATGATCTGAGCATGGTTTTCGAGCCAAACAAGTTGTGTCACCTTAGATACATGATATTATGGCTATACGTCAAGTTTGAGCCATTTCAGGTGTCGGTGATAACTTTTACACTCTTTTCAATTAAGGTCATGTGGCGTTTCCGCCTCGGTTTTGGCCATTTTTCGAGATTGATGATATTTTTATGAAACCATGAGCTTAAAATGATTAAGTATGGTGAATTTCATGGCTTTGATGTTAAGAGCTCAAATCTTGTCATTCGGAAGCCATCTCCATATCAAATTAGTTGTTTCAAGCTTAGGAAGAGGGGACAAGACACGCTGAATCGCGTCAGGATGGTGATGGGTTCGAAAATCAAGTATTGAAGATGTCTCATTATGGATTCTAGAAGGTATGTGTTGTCCCAGAAGGCTAGTTCAGAGAAATTTCCTGGCAATTTCCTGAAGACTGAAGTAATCTCCTAAAGTAGTTCAATCTGAGTAAGAGACTGCAAAGCCCATTAAGCCTGAAGGCCCATGCTGCCTCCTATATAAAGGGACCGACCCCTATGCTTCAAACCACACTACAAACTTGCTCCGTGCTTATTCTCTCAAAGCTCCGTGCTTTTTCTCAAGAATCTCCACGATTTCCTCTTGTTCATCACGAGTTCTTACTCGTTCTTCAATATTTTTCGTGTTTCAATCTTGTCTCCGGACAAAAGAGCACTCTTTTAGTGTTTTTCTCTCTTTTAATCTTGTCTCCGGACATACAAACACTATACACATGTTTTCCTCTCAGAAATAACAATCAACTTGTTATTTTTATTTCACTTTCAACAAGAACAACTTCTGCAACGCAAATTTAGGAAAACTTTTTGGGATCGATGATTTAAATGCTTCGGTGTGACTTTGATCCAGTCCTCACAAATCGCTCTGATCTTTAATCCGCTGCTCCGTGCACCAGATTCACGTTTTTACACTTCTTTGTCAAGTTCAGCAAATTGACTGGGACGCCCTCAAGCAGTCATTTAGTTTTTAACGTAAAAACTCTTCTAGAGATTTTGGCGCAACAGCAGATGAAAGACTTGATTCACAATGAATGTGTATACCCAATCAAGTAATTCAAAGCATCAAAGCATCAATCATAGCAATCATAGCATATAAGTCATAATGAAGATCTAAATCAAAGCATAGAAAATAACAAATAAGGTACAAATGCAAGCAACTAATTCAAAGCAAGGAATAGGCAATCAATCTAAGCAATAATCAATCAAAGCAAAGTAAAGAAAAATAAATAGAGATAAGTTTAAGAAAGCTTCTCTATCTCCAAGCATAAGCTCCATTTGTTTTTCCTTTGCAATCTCCAAAAATGTAAGCTCAATTTGCTCACCTTTGTATCCTTAATATGAAATTCTAAAAAGAAAAAGAAAAATAAAAGAAAGAAAAATTAAATGTTAGTAACAATATTGGGTTGCCTCCAATAAGCGCCTTTCTTTAAGGTCTTTGACTAGAATGCCTTAAAGAAATTATTCTTCAAGGGTGAAGGAATTGTGGATGTGTTCTTTCAACAAGTACACAATGATCTTGAGAGTGTCACTCATGGCTTTGAGAACTTCAAGAATGGCATTTTCTAAATTGAGTATCTTCTCTCGATATTTCTTCAATTCTTGGCTCGACTTGTTGGTTTTCTTGGGTGGTAAAACTCCTTGATGGTTGTTGGCTTCAAGCTTGTCCTTTGCTTTCTTTTTTCTCTTTGAGATCGAAGATTTTGTCCTTTGAGACAATGTCTCTAGCACTAAGTATGCGTTTTCAGGGAATCTATCGAACAAGGGAATGTCGCTGAAAGTGTCAACAAGGATTCGATCTTTAAGTCCCAATCCTCCATAGAAGATTTGGATTAGAATTCCTTCTTTAAATCCATGTTGAGGGCAACCGGCACACAACTTCTTAAATCTCTTCCAAAATTGGTGGAAATTCTCGTTGTCGCGTTGTCGAATATCCCTTATCCTTTGCCTCCCCTTGGAAATCTAATCAGGCGTTACTGATGAAGATATTGCACTTATTCCTTTCTTAACACTCTTAGATCTTACAACACAAACAAAATCGTTAGGTTTCAAAGGTAATTTAGATGAAAATTTAGGATACATGACATCACCATCGAATTCCATGGTCAATGAACCATTTAATACATCGATCTTGGTATGTGAGGTTCTTAGGAAAGGTCTTCCTAACAAAAGAGGACATTGATCTTTCGAATGTTCCATCTCCATAACAAAGATGTCAATGGGGAAAATCAAGTGTTCAACTTTAATTAAGACATTTTCTAGAACACCTTTAGGGTGAACCAAAGATCCATCAGCTAACTGCAGAATAACGTCAGTATTTTCCAAAGGACCAAGATTCAAAGATTTATAAAAAGAATAAGGCATTGCGCTCAAAGAAGCACCTAAATCAAGCATAGCATTTTCAATAATACTTCTTCCAATAGTACAAGTAATGAAAAACATAACTGGATCCTTGCACTTAGGAGGTAAATTCTTTTGAAGCACAGTAGAAACATTAGCTCCCATACTTACCTTACCTTGCAACCTCTTTTTTTTGGTACAAAGTTGCTTGAGGAGCTTCGCATAATTTGGAATTTGTTGAATGGCATCAAGAAGTGGGATGTTGACCTCAACTTTTCAAAGTATCCATCCTGAATACCTAAAAGCCAATAAGTCCTTTCCAGACCTCTTACCTTCAAAAATGTCTTGATCGTCATCTTCTTTCTTTGACTTTTTCAATCGCGATGGAAAAGGTGCATGTACTTGTGAATCCTTTTTGGGCTTGACAGCGACGGTTTCCTTGTCTTTTTCTCCATCCTTAACAGCTTCAATAAGAATGGGTTCATCTTTAATCTTAATTTCTTTATCAGGAACTTGCAATTCGTCTTTTTTGGTGTAGCTTGGCTCTCCTTCATCTTGTGCGGTGGTCGAGCAAAAATAGATCCTATTTTTATGATCATTTTCCTATGCTTTTTGGTACTTTTATGTGTGATTTTAACCTATTTTATAAGCATTTATATTTTTAGGTCTTGAAGACGAGAAAAATGGAAACTTATTGTTTTTCACTATTTTTGGAGCTATTTTGATGACTTTTGTCACAAATATGGACTTAGCAATTTTGAGTGAAGATTTAGAGATTCGAAGTTCGTGATTGAAGATTTATTGAAGATAATTGGAAGAATTGAAGACCATTGATGAATTATTTTAAGAAGTAAGAATTGAGGATTGAGTGTAAATCGCGAAGGATTGAAGACAAGCTATGAAGAAGCCCTGAAGACATGGACTTATGAGTATTTTATATAGGATAATACTCAGCCCAAATAAGCCCATAATTGGAGTCAAAGCCCCAATTTGCACGGCCCAACCCTGTGGAAATATTCAATTCCCGCAACCCTTTCCTATTTGGATTAGGATTCAACACAGTCTCAGTAAAAAGGCCATAACTTTCTACTTAGACCTCCAAAAAATGCGTGTGAGTGGGTGTTGGAAAGAGGAGTCTGAGATCTACAACTTTGCTTTAAAGCCCAAAGCCCGGTTCTGCCATCTTCAAGCTCGAAATTGATGTCGAAGTTATTGTGCGATTCCAGAATTTTTAAGAGTCCATATTTCACTCTAATTTCGGTTCTAGGAAGACTTTTAAGCCAACATGGAGACCAAGTCAAGACTCTAAACCGTCCTACACCCTTCCTAAGTCTATATGGAGTATAATTAGTCCACTATAAATACCCACCTTATGTAACCCTAGAGATATATCTTTCTTTTCATCTTTTTCTTTAAAAATATTCTAGTTTTTTCTCTAGTTTTAGGAGGGGGTTGTCGACACCTCCCTTTGCATAGGGAGGTGCGATACCCCTAGGTACCGCCAAGGGAGTATTTCGCCTCTTTGTTTTGTAAGTTTTCTTATGCCTCTCATGGATTTTCCCAAATCCATGAGTAGCTAAATTCTTAATACTTCTTATCCTTTGGTGATTTTAAGCAATTATTTATGGTGAGATTTGTGTGCTTATAATTTGATGTTTGTTCTTGATTGATAGTTATTTAATCTTTGCTTTATGTTATGATCTTGAAAATTGTTGATTTAGAACGGCCGCTATTGATATGATTTGATAGATCTATTGTTAAATCAAGCTTTGAAGGATCTTCGAGCTTGATTGTTTGGTAAGAATTGGAAGTGAAGGGCCAATTCCTTCCAAGGGATTAATTAACCTTATCTGAAAGAATAAGTTTGGTTATACTTGTTATGCATGCGTGATTAATTATAATTGTTTTTAATGCTTTGTTCTTAGGCAATTATCACACCAGATCAAGAGGTAATTGTTTAAAGAATAAAAGGGATAATTCACACCAGATCAAGAGTTTTATCTGAATCTGCATGGTAGGGTTTCCTTAGACCAATTATCTAATTGAGAATAAAATATTAAATTCATCTTTTAAATCAATGATCTATACTTAATTTGATTGATTTTTACCATTGGAGAAGAAGTATGCTTTCTTATTATTGTTTTCCTTATTAATTGCCATAGTTTAGATTTAATGTTCTTTGCTTTGTTTTTAGTTTAATTGTTCTCTTTATAATTGATATTCTTAATCCCCTGTTTTTGAGCGATTCTTGTTGAAGATTTTAACTTTGGATAAGTCTATTCCCCTTCTCTGTGGGATTCGACCCCTGCTTACCCTATCTACTTAACTCCTTTCCACTTCTCAAAGTATACACTCTCCCTAGGAAGTACGTTTGGTTGTAATGGGATCCTTTGTTGACCTTGTGTCTTGAGCTCGCTCATGTCACTAGCCAATTGACTTATTTGTTTCCTCTTCATCTCCATAGTTTCTCTCATTTGTTGCATCTCGATGAAACTTGTGAAGTTTGTTGAAAATTAGGTCTTTGAAAATTCATTGGCCTTCCTTGAATGTTACCTTGGTTCCCAAATTGTTGATTTTGTTGCTCGACTCTCCATCCATGATTGTACGAATTTGAGTAAGGTTCAGGCTTTCTTTGATATGCTCCTTGCATTCCCACAGCATTGACTCCTTGAGTGTTGTCTTCCAAAGTAGGGCACTTATCAATAAAATGTCCTTGTGAACAAATACCACAAACCTTAGGCACACTAGAAAAATTTGAATGGAACAAATCAGTGAGCATAGCGATTTGCTGATTCGTTTCTTGAAGTTGTTGCTCCAATGAGGTGGAATGGGTAGAGACTTTATTGATTCTTCTTGGGCTTAATACCCAAATTAGCCCCTTAACTATCCATTTTGGGACAAATTGGCCCCTTAACTTTTTTTTGGGACAAATAAATCCCATAACTTTTCAAAATGAGACAAATTACCCCTTTTCTGACGGACTGTCAGGGAGGTGAGAAAAAAAAAACAATCGAAAAATTTCAGATGTTGGGTCAAATTTAAAAGTTTGACTAGAAGGTGCGGTCTTATTCGGCATCAGAACGGGCTGAATTTTTTATATGGCACTATTTGAGGGATGCTAGATCTACTGATTGTGGAGGTGAGAAAATATGACAAAGAAAATGAGGCGAATAAGACAGACATGCTTTAGAGAGTGACATCATAAATTTAGCCCGTTTCGATGCCAGTAGACCGGCATCGCTTATTTTCTTTATTATAGTTTCTCACCTTCACAACAACTAGATCCGGCATCCCTCAGAGTGACATATTAGAAATTCAGTCCGTTCCGACTCCGAATAAGACCGCACTTTCCAGTCAAACTTTTAAATTTGACCCGAGATTTGAAACTTTTCGATTGCTTAGTTTTCTCACCTCCTTGACCATCATATTCTTCTTGTCGAGATCTTTCAAGCGCCGCTAGAATTGCCTTAATCGGAAGTCAAACGCACCCTCACCTTCCGAACGTTAAACGGTCCGCTAGAAAAGGGCTAATTTGTCTCCTTTTTAAAAGTTATGGGATTTATTTGTCCCAAAAAAAAGTTAAGGGGCCAATTTGTCCCAAAATGGATAGTTAAGGGGCTAATTTCGGTAATAAGCCATTCTTCTTGTATTGCCTTCTTTTGATGCATAGTCTTCTTGAGATTTAAACTGATGAGTGTTTGCAGCCATATTTTCCATTAAAGTCCAAGCATCGATGGGAGTCTTGTCTATGAAAGCTCCTCCACTTGTAGAATCTATGGAAGATCTGTCAAATGGTAGTAATCCTTCGTAGAAATACTGGATCAGCAACTGTTCAGTGATTTGGTGATTGGGGCAGCTCGCGCACAGTGTCTTGAAACGTTCCCAATACTCATGCATTGTTTCTCCATGGCGTTGCTTAATTCTGCATATCTCCTTCCTTATACTTGATACTTTATGAGCAGGAAAGTACTTCTCCAAGAACAATTTCTTAAGGCTCGTCCAAGAGGTGATTGAACCAGTAGGTAAGAGGTACAACCAATCTTTTGCACGGTCCACAAGAGTGAACGGAAAAGTTCTTAGCTTGAATTGATCTTAAGGAATACCTTGAATACTGTTGATGCACAGGCAATCTGGAAATCTGTAAGATGTCGGTGAGGATATTCTCCAGACAGATCATGAAATTTGGCTAAAATCTGAATAAATCCAAATTTTATCTCAAAGGTTCCAGTCGTATCTTGGTATCGAATTGCTAAACGTTGTGCAGTAACGTTTGGGGCAGCAACCTCTCTCAGAGTTCTAGGGGCGTTGTCGTTTCCCATGTCATGTATTGATGTTGAAGTAGCGGTTGATTTAGGAGAACTAGATTGAGAACTCGAAGGGGATGACTCCTCTCCTTGTTGTCGACTTGATCTCTCCTTCCTTAGTGAAAAGAGTGTTCTTTCTGGCTCAGGATAAAATTGTAAATCTTCTATACCACTACTTCTAGTGTTTGGCATGCAACTTCCTAGAAAAACAAAAACTTAAAAGAAAAAATTAGTAGTAAAAGTTCTTAAACAAAAAAAAAACTAAAACAGAAAATAAGAGAAAATTCTTAGAGTTGATTGAATCTTCAATCTTTTCCTTCCTTCCCCGGAAACGACGCCAAAATTGTGATCGGTCGTTAGCAAATCACAAGATAATCCCCACAGATTCCTAACTAAGTAGATAGGGCAAGCAGGGGTCGAATCCCATAAAGAAGGGGAATAGACTTATCCAAAGATAAATTCACTCTAAGAATTACTCAAGCAGGGGATTAAATAAAACAATTAAAAAGAAAAGCTATTAAACTAGAAATAAAGCAAACTAAATTAAATCTAAACTATGGCAATTATTAAAGAAAACAATAATTAAAGGCATACTTTTTCTCCAATGGTAGAAATCAATCAATTTAACTACGGATCCTTCATTTAAAAGATGAATTTAATATTGTATCCTCAATTAAACAATTGGTTTAGAGATAAATCCCTAACATGTATATTAGATAAAATTTCCCTTGTGAGGCCTAAAAATTGCTAAGAACAAAGCATTAAGAACAATTATTCACACATGCATAACAAGTATAACCAAACTTATTAATTCAAGCATAGCACAGACAAGAATTTATAAGATTTACCAATTACCAAACAATCAAACTTGAATTGGTCGTTCTAAGCTTGTTTAACTATAGATCCATCCAATTACATCAATAGTGGCCACATAAATCAATAATCATCAAGATCATAAAATAAAACAGAGATTAATAAACATAAACCAAGAACAAATATCAAATTATAAGCACATAAATCTCACCATAATTAATTGATTAAAATCACCAAAGGAAAAGAAGTATTAAGGATTTAACTACTCATGGATTTGGAAAAATCCATGAAAAAACATAAGAAGAGAACAAATTACAAAACAAAGAGGCAAAACCCTCCCTTGGGTGGCTCCTAAGGGATACCGCAACCCTCCTCTCTCAAAGAGAGAAAATTAAACCTAAAACTAGAATATTTTCTAAGAAAAAGATGAAAAGAAAGATTGTATCTAGGGTTAACATAGGGTGGGTATTTATAGTGGACTAATAAGACTACTAGTAGACTTAGGATTGAATTAAACAGACCCAAAGTCGGTTTAGTGATACGAGTCTAGTTGTGTAAAGATTCAAATCCACCTTGTGACTCGCCATGAATCAACTTGAACAACTTTTAACTCTAGATGTGTATGTCGACAATCTCACCCAAGCAATCCTCTTCTTTCGTCGGCCTTAAACCTCCAATTAGACCTGCAATTGAACACCTAAGATCACAAGATTCACAAGCAATCAAGTATCACAACTTAATTGTTTGCTAGGACTCTACAAGATTGAAGAGCCCTAAGTTTTGCTCAAACTAGAACAAAGAAGCTAAGATAATCAATTTGGGTAAAAACCTCAACTTTATTAATCAACTCAACTTATGTTTACAAGAGGGGTTGGTGTCTTCATATAGGCAAGAAGGGGGGATGGCTCTGATCTAAAATCCTAAGCCCTAAGGGTAAAGGAAAAAGCTAGGAAGGAGCTAGGAAAGATCCTACTCCTTATTCTACTAGGAAAAGGAAAATAACAAGTCCTATTAAAACAAGGATTAGACTTAGTCAAAGAAGGCCCAAACCAATTGTTTTCTAAACATTAAAATAAACTAATCTAAGATAGAATATAGCCCACAATGGCCAAATTGATGGAAACATGAAAGTCCATCAAAATAGGAAAAATTGGTCCTACCCATGCATGGAGTACCCTTGGCCTACCCACGCCTGGGCTAGTGTAGAAAGTTTGAATCGTCCAACCCATGCATGGGGTACCCTTGGCCTACCCATGCCTGGGCTAGTGCAGAAAGTTGGAATCAATAGCAAGCAAAGTAATTGGTGCTTCCATGCTCCAATCATCATCAAAGCTCTTCAAATGAACTCTGATGGACTTCAAGTCTTTAAGATGAGTTCTAATGAGTCCCAATAATGCTTCCTTGAACCTTTTAGCTCTTTCTCTTGTCATTGGGCCTAATGGAATCTTCAATGGACCAAATGGCATCTTAGGCAATTCCAATGAGCTTGAAACCTTCTCCAATTAGCTTGGAACCTTTTCCAATGAGCTTGGAACCTTCTCCAATGAGCTTGGAACTTGCTCCAATGAACTCCTAGCATCTTCAAGCTTCTCCAAGCCTCCTTGCCGCATGTGCTCATCCTCTCCATGATCTCCATTGAGCTCTTCAAGACCATGATGAGTCATTGGCGCATCAACCCCTCTCCCTTGAAAAGGATTTATCCTAAAGTCTGCATCATTATCAAACAAGGTTAGGTCTGAAACATTAAAAGTAGCACTTACATTGCCATATTCACTAGGATGATCCAGCTTGTATGCATTGTTGTTGATTCTCTCCAAGACTTGGAATGGACCATCTCCACGAGGTAAAAGCTTAGATTTCCTCTTCTCAGGGAACCTTTCCTTTCTTAGATGCAACCAAACCCAATCTCCAGGTTCAAAGATGACCTCTTTGCGCCCCTTGTTAGCATTCTTCATGTAGTGTTGTGTTTTCTTCTCAATTTGAGCTCTAACCTTTGCATGAAGATCCCTACCATATTCTACCTTGCATTGCCCATCCATGTCAACTTGCACACTCAAAGGTAAACTCAACAAATCCAATGGGTTAAAGGATTAAAGCCATACACACATTCAAAAGGTGAAAATCCAGTTGTACTATGTATGCTTCTATTGTATGCAAATTCAACATGAGGCAAACAATCCTCCCAAGTTCTTAAGTTCTTTTTAATCAATGCTCTAAGTAAGGTAGACGAAGTCTTATTAACTACTTCAGTTTGACCATCAGTTTGAGGATGACAAGTAGTTGAAAATAACAACTTAGTACCTAACTTAGTCCACAAAGTTCTCCAAAAGTGACTTATGAACTTAGCATCTCTATCACTCACAATCGTCCTAGGCATTCCATGTAGTCTAACAATCTCTTTAAAGAACAAGTTAGCTACATTAATGGCATCATTAGTTTTAGTGCATGCTATAAAGTGTGCCATCTTAGAAAACCTATCAACAACCATAAAGATAGAATCTTTACCTCTCCTAGAATGAGGTAAGCCTAACACAAAATCCATGCTAATATGAGTCCATGGTTCATGAGGAATAGGCAAAGGAGTGTACAAACCATGAGGTTTAGATGTAGGTTTAGCTTGCAAACAAGTAATGCAACTAGAAACATGCTTCCCTACATCATATCGCATCTTAGGCCAAAAGAAGTGTTCATGCAATAATTCATACGTTCTATCAACACCAAAGTGACCCATTAAACCTCCCTCATGCGATTCCCTCACAAGCACAAATCGCAAAGAACAAGTAGGTATACACAATCTAGATTCTTTAAACAAAAATCCATCATGCTTATAATACTATCCAAATCCAGAATTTTCACCTGCTTTAAACACATCACTAAAGTAAGCATCACTAGCATATAATTCCTTAATAAACTCAAATCCAAGAAACTTAGAATCAAGCATGGAAAGTAAAACATACCTCCTTGATAAAGCATCGGCTACAACATTCTCCTTACCTTTCTTGTAGCGCACCACATATGGAAAGGATTCAATGAACTTTTATCGCACACCATATGGATGGAGTTCAACCTCTCTAATGGGTGGAATTCCACTAGGAATTTTCCCATAAAAGTAAGCTACAGACTTCCACCTTGTACCAAAACAAGTCCAATTCCTACAAAATCACTCAAAAAAGACACAATATTGCTTGGAATATCTCCAGCCAAGTTGTTAGTACCCATTAGTGTATTTCGAAACAAAGGTAAGATCAAAACAGAATTCTCATACAAAGCACTCTTAAGCTCACTTTTAGCTAACATACACTCTTTAACAACTTTCTTAGAAGTCTCTTTTCTTTCACCCCAAATAGTCCTATTTTCAATGCTATGATCAACCAAAACAAATTTGTTTTCATCACAATTAGCATCCAAAACAGAATTTGTTTCATCACAAACAACACCTAAAACAGATTTAGTGTCATCACAAACAACACTTAAATTAGGTTTAGTATCATCACTAACAACATCTAAAACACTCTTTGCAACTAGGGCTGTTTTATCATCAAAACAATCAACAATTTTAGGTTCGGACTTACTCTTTTCTTTAGCCCTAAATTCATCATCCAATTTAGCAAAATCATCTCTCACTTTAATTTGATCTTTTAAAGCTTCTTAAAGTGATAAAGGAACTAAAGTAACAGGCCACTTACCATGCATAAAAGAGTATTTGTTTGTCTCACCATCATGCTTCACCTTGTTGTCAATTTGCCAAGGTCTCCCAAGCAACATATCACAAGCTCGCATTGGTAGCACATCACACAAGACATCCTCTTTGTACCTGCCCAAAAAAAGAGTAACCAAAACTTGTTTGTTAACCCTAATTTCTTCTCTATCATTGATCCAACTTAAGCTATAGGGTTTAGGATGTTTAGAAGTAGGTAGTTGTAACTCTTTCACCAACTAATCACTAACTATGTTTTTACAACTATCTCTATCTATAATCACACTACTAGGCTTTCCATTCGCATACATCCTAGTATTGAACAAATTCTCCCTTAGAACATCCCCTTTTACATAGGCACTCAAAGTTCTCCTATCAACCAAACTAAGTGGAGCTTGTTGATTTTGAGCATGTTGATTTTGAACCCCCAAGGCCTCTATTCTTGTTGTTATAGTGCCTAATTGTTGCAAGATAGCTTGCAACGAGGTAGCCACATCATTGGCTTGATTTTGATCTCCCATTATACCTACACACAAAGAAAAGTTAGTAATAAAAAATTCCTCACTAGTGTGTGAGTGATTTACCTTTGTTGTGCTCTCATGTTTGCACTCAACCTATGGATTGGCGATCCACTACACTCTTAATGATCTCACAAGATTATGCCTTTTTCTAGCTTCAATAGGCCTAAAAAGAGCAAATTGTTAGAGCCTCCTTTCTTCTCGTGACCTACTTGAGGAACAAACAATTAAAAGCAATAACTTGAGTGAATCAAAAACAAAAAGTGATCTATACAATCCAAACAGCCTTTTGTCTCCCAAACTTGCTGCACAAAACACAATTAGCAACTCAAATCAATCAATTCAATCAATTATAAACCCTAGTACCACTTAGATCCAATTTGTACCACTTGTCTCCAATAGGGTTTAAACCTGAAATTCTTCAAATTAGATCTCAATTCACAGCAAAAGCAATCCAAGAATCTTAAATAAACAATCAATTAGGGTTTTGAGCAATTGACTCAATTGCTCAAAACAAACCCTAATCCCCAAATTCCCAAATCAAGAACCCTAGTTCCTGGAAAAAATCGATTTCGACACAGATTTTTTTGATTTTTTTCAATATTGTTCCCAGAAAGATCACACTAAAAGAAGTCTAGATCTCAAATTTCAAAGCTTTCCTAGCTCAAACGAAGCCAGAATAAATTTCACAAGTTTCTGGTCGAAAATGTTTTTATTTATTTTTTATTTATTTGATATTTTTCGATTAAACTACAAGGTATGAAGACTCCAAATCTGAATTTTCAAGTTAATTGGAGTTAAGATGAAACCACAATGAATTTTTGAATTTTCGGAATTTTTAGATCTAGAAAATTTGAAAAACTTTGATGGATGAGATGGATGAAAAACTTGATGATATATGAATAGAAGGATAGATTTACCGATTGAAGATGACAACCTATGCGCTGATTACCAATTGATACGAATCTAGTTCTGTAAAGATTCAAATCCACCCTTGTGACCCGCCAAGAATAAACTTGAACAACTTTCAACTCTAGATGTGTATGTCGACAATCTCACCCAAGCAATCCTCTTCTTTCGTCGGCCTTAGACCTCCAATTAGACCTGCAATTGAACACCTAAGATCACAAGATTCACAAGCAATCAAGTATCACAACTTAATTGTTTGCTAGGACTCTACAAGATTGAAGAACCCTAAGTTTTGCTCAAACTAGAACAAAGAAGCTAAGATAATCAATTTGGGTAAAAACCTCAATTTTATTAATCAACTCAACTTATGTTTACAAGAGGGGTTGGTGTCTTTATATAGGCAAGAAGGGGGGATGGCTCTGATCTAAATCCTAAGCCCTAAGGGTAAAGGAAAAAGCTAGGAAGGAGCTAGGAAAGATCCTACTCCTTATTCTACTAGGAAAAGGAAAATAACAAGTCCTATTAAAACAAGGATTAGACTTAGTCAAACAAGGCCCAATCCAATTGTTTTCTAAACATTAAAATAAACTAATCTAAGATAGAATATAGCCCACAATGGCCAAATTGATGGAAACATGAAAGTCCATCAAAATAGGAAAAACTAGTCCTACCCATGCATGGGGTACCCTTGGCCTACCCACGCCTGGGCAAGTGCAGAAAGTTTGAATCGTCCAACCCATGCATGGGGTACCCTTGGCCTACCCACTCCTGGGCTAGTGCAGAAAGTTGGAATCAATAGCAAGCAAAGTAATTGGTGCTTCCTTGCTCCAATCATCATCAAAGCTCTTCAAATGAACTCTGATGGACTTCAAGTCTTTAAGATGAGTTCTAATGAGGCCCAATAATGCTTCCTTGAACCTTTTAGTTCTTGCTCTTGTCATTGGGCCTTATGGCATCTTCAATGGATCAAATGGCATCTTAGGCAATTTCAATGAGCTTGAAACCTTCTCCAATGAGCTTGGAACCTTCTCCATTGAGCTTGGAACTTTCTCCAATGAGCTTGGAACCTTCTCCAATGAGCTTGGAACCTTCTCCAATGAGCTTGGAACTTGCTCCAATGAAGTCCTAGCATCTTCAAGCTTCTCCAAGCCTCTTTGCCGCATGTGCTCATCCTCTCCATGATCTCCATTGAGCTCTTCAAGACCATGATGAGTCCTTGGCGCATCATTTAGGCTTCTAACTTAGTCTCCAAGTTGGTTTAAAGGTCTTCCTTAGAGTAAAAATCGGATTTGGCAAAGACTGGAATTCGACAGAAAGTTTAAGGGAATTTTCGGCATCGAAGATGGCAGAACTAGGCTTCAAGCAAAATAGCAATGTTATAGATCTTGGAGTCCTCTTTCCAACGCATATTCATACGCATTGTTTGAAGGTCTGAGTCAAAATTTATGGTCGTTTTACTCAGACTTCCAGAATCCTAATCCAACTAGGACTAGGGTTGCAGAATTTGGATATTTGCTTGGGCTTTGGCGCACAGATTAGGGCAGAACCGACTCCATTGTGGGCCAGCTGGGCTGGTTATGCTCCAATGTAAAATACTTATAAACCCATGTCTTCAGGATCTCTCCATTGCATGTCTTCATTCCTTTGCGATTTAAGCTCAATCCTTAGTTCTTTCTCCTTGAAATCTTCTTTCAAAGATCTTCATAGCTTGAAATTGACTCCAATTAATCTTCAATCACAAACTTCGAATCTCCAAATCTTCACTCAAAATTGCTAAGTCAATATTTGTGACAAAAGTCATCAAATTAGCTCCAAAAATAGTGAAAAACAACAAGTTTTCACTTTTCTTCTCTTCAAGACCTAAAAACATAAATACTTGTAAAATAGGTTTAAATCACACATAAAAATACCAAAAAGCATAGGAAAATGATCATAAAAATAGGGTTAATTTTGGCTCGATCAGGCATATATACTAGTAAACCTTATTTGAGTGGGCTAATGAAATTACTAAATGCTCCAAATCAGGATTGATGAGGAGCCAGCATTTTGTCCTTTTTTGTCTTTTCTCATTTGCCAGATTACTAAGAAGTCCCTCAATCAGTTTCCTGCACTTCCTTTTCTCCCTGCTCTTTTTGGTCATTGACTGTTTGGCCACTTAAAAGCGTTTTCTCTGGAACATAAATATGTATTCTCATTGTTATATATTCTAAAACATAAGCATTCCTACAACCCAAAAATATAAAATGCAATCATTATGACAAAAGAAATTTTGCTTATGATCCTCCTTGAAAAAAAGAAATTTGCTTATGATCCTCTTTGAAAAGAATTGATACCGACCACAAATCAAAGATGTCCGACGCGCCAGCACGGGTCGACCAACTTGTAAGGAATTATTGATTGTAATAAGATTTGAATAGTGTATTCCCTAAAAAAATTATGTTTTTTTTCCAGCAATTTAATTATGTTAGATTACAATAATTGAATGATTTGAATCAAAATTAATTTCAATTATTTTAATAGCTTTTTACTTTAAACGTGTTTTGCCACGTGCAACGCAAGTAAAAGTTAAAACTAGTAAATATATAAATGTATCAAATATAATAACATGCAATTTAAAATATTGGGGGGCCAAGGTCCCAAAAGCTACACTACCATCCGTCCCTGCCCTTCGTATATATATGTTTACAGGATTAAATGTCTTAATTCATGGTTTGTGCTATTCTCCGTTGTTTATTTCCTACAAGTTAATGTTGTAACTTCGGATATCCCAAGAATTAACCAAACAAATAATTAAAGCGGATACAACAAAGAAAATTTTCTTGTGGACGTATGCCACAAATCCCCACTATCAAATCAATCAATTACAATCAATTATCATAACAATCAAACTACCAAACTCTCAATCTAATCAACCCAACATTAAGGGTGATTCTCTCATAACAACATAAAGCTATCTCAGCTTTTTCTCTCTCACACACAAACACACAAATTCTAAACATAAACTATTTATTTATACTAACACAAAGTTAAACTCCGAGAATCCCTTTTATTAGGAATTCTTGTCCACGAATCAAAATCTCTAAAAAAATCCCAAACCAAATCTAATTAGGAATTGGGTCAAAATCCTAACAATCTCCACCTTGACTCAAATTCCTTCATCAAAGGTTAATTGCCCCACCTTTTAACCAAATCCACAAAAGTAACTTTCTTCTTTGTTGGCAAATCCACATCCTTCTTCTCAATTTGATGTGAAGATACCGATCCATCTCCTCTAATTGTGCTTCCAATCAACTCATACAAATTCTTTGAATTCTTCACCCCTTTCATCACAATCATCGAACCTTTAGTGATCTTCAAGTCTCCACCTCGGCAAGAATATCCATAACCCAAGCTATCTAGCTTTCCAGGCGAAATCAAATTCCTTGTAAAGTTTGGAACATACCTCACATTCCCAAGCATCTTGACACTTCCATCATGCAAAAGAAGTTTCACACTACCAATACCTTCAATTCTTTCTTCACCATTATTAGCCATGTAAACAAGCTTATCACACTTCTCAAGCTTCGAAAATCATTCTCTCTTAGAATATGTTCAGAACAAGAGGAATCATATACCCACATATCTCCAATGTCTTTCTTTTCTTCTTGCACCATCAAAACAACATTTTCATCAGAATATTCCTCACTATCAACAGCCGCAACATTAACACCACCTTTATTCTTCTCTTTAGATTTCATGAAATCCCTCAAATCTTCCATTAACTTCTTGCAGTAGGCTTTTATGTGCCTTGTCTCATGACAATAATAACACTCCTTGCTACTCATATCTACCCTTGTCCTCGAACTTGATCTTCCTCTTTCATTGAATCTACCCTTTGATCTTGCATCATTCTTATCTCTTCCATTAGTTCTTCCGCGTCCTCCATCAGAGTACCATTCTCTTCATCTTTTTTTTTTCAGTTTCTTTCAATCTATCATATTCTAAAATTGCGGAAGTCACATCTTGCAAGCTCAAGGTTTTTCTACCAACCATCAAAGCTCTAGTCACAGTATCATACTTCTCGATAAGAGAATTCATTAACAAAACTGCTTTATCAACCCCTTTCATTACTTCATCCACACTTGCCAGCTGAGTAACCAATCTATTGAACTTGTTTAGGTTTGCCCTTAAATTTGTTCCCACCTTCATCTTCAATCGAAATAAATCTCTCTTCAAACACAACATGTTAGTGATCAATTTTGACATATAAATCGACTCCAACTTATCCATCAACTCTTTTGGAGTTTTCACATCTAACACATCATACTTAATTTCAGTAGCAAGATTCAAACGAATTGTACTTACTGCTTTTTGTTGAATATCTCTCCACCTGTTCTCATTCAGCGCTCAGGCTTATCAGTTTCAAACGCATCTCCCAATCCGTGTTGTACTAACACATCTGTACTTAACCTACTCTGCCACATCTAAAAACTGTTCATTCCATTGAACGGCTCAATCTCAAACTTCAAAGTTGATACGCCACCGCTGATGTCTGCCATCTTTAATCAACCAAGCTCTGATACCACTTGTTGTAACTTCGGATATCCCAAGAATTAACCAAACAAATAATTAAAGCAAAAACAACAATGAAAATTTTCTTGTGGATGTATGCCATAAATCTCCACTATCAAATCAATCAATTACAATCAACTATCATAACAATCAAACTAGCAAACTCTTAATCTAATCAACCCAACATCATGGGTGATTCTCTCACAACAACATAAAGTTATCTCATTTTTTTCTCTCACACACAGACACACAAAAACCTAAAAATAAACTCCTTATTTATACTAACACAAACTTAAACTCCAAGAATCTCTTTTCTATTAGGATTCTTGTCCACCAATCAAAATCTCTAAAAAATCCCAAACCAAATCTAATTAGGAATTGGGCCAAAATCCTAACAGTTAATTAGAGTGTTAAAAAGATTTGTGAGGTGTTCACCAAAACTCTGAAAAGAAAAAAAAAAAAAAAAGGTGTTCACCAAAACGTGACCCGATGGTTTTGTAACTTGTAGGGAAATCCACTCTCCTTCAGTCAAATAATTCACCTTTCTTAGCTCTCTTTCAATGGTGGCTGAGATTAAAACATAATTACAACCCTCCTTGTGTTAATTTTCACGCCTCTTACTTCGTTTCCCCTTCCTTCTTCCATTTACTCTATTCCCCTTCATTAAAAAAAATATTTAAATCTGGATTGAGGGGGACCAAGAAGATGAAGATTCTGGGTATCCACATTTCATAACCAAACTCGAAATAAAGGTGAAACAACTGTCTCTTAATTCATGTTCATGTAAGAAAAGGATAAATGTGATTGGAAAAGAAGACTAGTTCTTATTTTCTTCCTAGGTTTTGGGTGTTTTATAATATAAAACTGAAGAAACATGGGGAACCAAAGCAAAAGAGGCTTGTGTGGGCTTGTGAAAGAGGACGGAGGGGACAAAAAGTGGTAGAAATATGAAACTAAAAAACTCCTACTCAATAGGATTTTGGACTTTTGGGTTTTAATTTACGAGATAACAATCTTACTTAGCATGTTGTTTTCCCCTCCGATGCCAAAGTTCTTTGTTCTTTGAAATTTGAACTTGCCAATGAATTGACCTATATTTTTTCATCTGGTTCCAAAGTTCTGTTCTTTTCTTGTTCATTGGAATTTTTGAATCTGAATCGTAGAATTATTTTAAATAAGTGTCAATCATCTAGGGTATTGGATATCATTAAATGGAAATAGTATTAGAGGAGAACCGAATCCCTTTGCAATTATGCGCATGAACAGTTTTGTTTGTGTTGTGTCAATATTCTAACTTGAAAAAAGAAAAAAAAAGTCCCTTCATTTTATCCAACTAGTTGACGATTTTTATTTGGCCGAACTAGTTGACGATTGAAAGTTGAAAACTTTTCACTTATCTCATCAAAGTCTACAAAGAATCCTAAAAAAAAGTCTAAAAAGAAAAAAAATGGACACAAAGAAATAAAAATATAAAATAATCAAATAGTGTCCTGTAACGTTTTTACTCCCTCGACAAATGTAGTAACGTTGGAGAATATTGCAAAGCAAGTTTTTCTGTCTTTACCAATTTTCGACCCAATTTTAGGCCGAAGAAAAGGTATCACTTTACAACTAAGATAAGTTTATGCCAAAAGAGTTTAATTTTAAAAGTAGGGAGAGGACAAATAAATAATCCCCTCAGTTAAAGAGTATATTTTGCTTTATGCATATTATACATAGTATACTCGATGCGGGTTACATCCGTGTAAGCGAATCATTCCAATTTAACTAGATTTCATGATACAAGCCTTGTATCATTTCAGATTCGAGATATTATGTACACAATCGCTCTTTTGATAGATTTACCCACTAAACCTAGACATAGAACGTAGGTCGAATCCAAATAAGTACCAAATGGGAGAAAAAAAAAGAGATGAGTTAATTTTTGATATTTTGTCTTCAAAAATGAAAAATCACAAAAGTTGAAATAAATAAATGAATGAATTTGACCCGAACTTCAACCTATTTGCCCATTTTCGTGACAAGTATGAAATAAACGTAGCTTCGTCTTTCTTTCACTTTACATATATATATATATATATATATCTGTAAGATTAGTACGTGAGTAAGTTAATTTAAATTCCAAATGCCAAAAATTGAAAATGGGAAATGAAAAGGATTACAAAGTAAAAGGTATACTAGTAATGACTTCAACCGCCATACTCAGGAGATGATAACTGATAATTAAGTTGTATCTTCAAAAACACTCTTCTCTTTCTTCTCTACTAATTTTTTTTTCTCCATTGCTTGAGTTGAGTCGCATTTCTTTTTTAGCCAGAGAGTCACATTTCTGAGTTCCAAAATGCACAAAAACACTCTGTTTCCCCTGGTTTTGGGTTTCCTTATTGTTGCAAACATTTTGGGTGTCTCACAAGGCCAGCTAAGAGTTGGTTTCTACTCAAAAACATGCCCCAATGCTGAATCCATCATTCGCAGAGTTGTTCAGAAAGCTGTGGTGAACAATCCCAGGAATGCTGCAATATTGCTTAGGCTTCAATTCCATGACTGTTTTGTTGAAGTCTTTCTCTCTCTCTCTCTTTTTCTCCATCTCGGTATTCCTTAAAAAGATTGCTGTTTTTGTTGATATATATGAATGCTTCAATTTCAGGGGTGTGATGGGTCAATACTGATAAAAAATGATGAGGATGGTGAAATGAAAGCACAAGGAAACTTGGGAGTTGCTGGTTTTGACATCATAGAGAGCACCAAGGCAGAGCTGGAAAATCTTTGCCCTGGAATTGTTTCTTGCGCAGACATTGTGGCTTTAGCGGCAAGAGATGCTGTATCCTTGGTAATTCCTATAACTAATTAGTGCTCTGTTTATCTTGTGCAAAGCAAAAAAAAAAAACATAATTTTTATTTTTTGGATTTGTGCAGGTTAGGGGTCCAAATTATGATGTTCCAACTGGCCGCAGAGATGGGCGGCTCTCAAAGAAGTCTCTGGCTGATAAGTTGCCTGATGTTGATGATTCAATTGAAGTTCTAAGAGCCAAGTTCAGGGACAAGGGACTTTCTGATAGAGACCTTGTTCTTCTAAGTGGTGGTATGTGCTTGCCTAGTAATGGTTATATATTATATATATATATAATATATATATATATATATTTTGTTCCCTACCCCGTATTCAGAGTTTTGCTCTCATTAATCCGGATTCGACCCGCGTGGCGCATGCACCTGGGTTTGGTGGGTGAGTCTACTAACGAGGGGTTGCGTACGTAAGGTCTCGAACGCTTATGCTGGAAAGAGCCGTTTACCCCTGATGCAACCCGGCATTGGTCTTATATTATTGTCTCGATTTCGATCTCGTTTTGAGGAGCTGAGAATTCATTATACATTTCAGGTGCACATACAATTGGAGTTGCAGCCTGTTTTTTCATGCAGAAAAGGCTCTACAACTTCACTCCAGGGGGAGGCTCTGATCCAGCAATAAACCCTCGGTTCCTACCAAAACTCAAAGCAAAGTGCCCCATTAGTGGAGATGTCAATGTTCGAATACCTCTGGATTGGGGGAGCCACAATGTTTTTGATCTTCATATCTTAAAAAACATCAGAGATGGAAACGCAGTAATAGCCTCAGATGCCAGGCTCTACGATGACCAAAGCACTAGGCAAATACTCGACTCCTATATCACCTCAACACCATCTTTCAATGCCGATTTCGCTACAGCAATGGTCAAGATGGGAACCATTGGGGTCAAAGCAGGCTCACAAGGAGAGATTCGGCGCGTTTGCACGGCTGTTAACTGATGCGGTTTTTATGGATATTATGAAGCGTAGCAGCAGTATAAATTATACTACTTGGTTTTGTCATTTTACAGAATAGGATAAATAAACCAAGACAATTTGTGTTACTACTTTTTATGCCAAAAGGCCTGGTTCAAGGAATTTACATGTGAAGGCCCAGATTGAGTCACACTTTTTTTTTTGGGTAGAAAGTCACACTTTAAAAGTTTTAATTATAGCAAAAGGGGGGAGTTAAGTACTTAAAAGTTGGACACTGGTGGAAGTTTCATGAGTGATGATGAAGGATTGAGAGGGCAAAGAGCATTCAAATGAGCAACAGCTAGATTTCTCAATTAAGCTTTTAATATCAACAAAAACAGTTGAGTAGTTCCTGTTTAAAATTAAAAGTTATAGTTAATTTAAGTTTTAATTGCAAGGGAAATAACCATTTGAAAGGAGAGAGTTTCATTGGCTAAATGACTTTTTTTCCCCTTAAAAGTATAGGGTTTATTATTCCTAAATTTTTATCCTGAGGCTTCCATCAACAGTATGACTAACGGTGCTAACTTGGACATACTACGTCAACACCAACTGACACGTGGATTTGCCGCATGTGATGGAGTGACAAGCGGCATTTTAAAATTTTGTCATTTTGTTCCTTAAACTTTCAATTTGTTTATCATTTTGCCCATAATCTATCACACATGGCCATTCCATGTGTCACTCGGTGCTGAGGTGGCATGTCCACGTCAGTATCGTTAGTCATTTTATTGATGGAAGGAGCAATAGAGCCTTAAAATAAAAATCCAAGGGGCAAAATGTTGACGTAGCGGTAAGCGAAGAAAACAAGATCCTTGAACAATCAAGAAATCTTAGGTTTGAGAAACAATCTCAACTTTGGGAAAATATTCCACAAAAGCTTTTTTTATAGAAAAAAATAGAATTCAAGAGTTGTGTTTAATTTCTGAACTAAAAGGCCTTTATATAGGCAAACTAAATATCTAAGTCCAAGTCAACATAGGACTAGGAAAATAAAAGACTAAATCCTAATCAAACTAGGAAATAATTAAAATAGCAAAAAGAAATAATTAAAATAAAATAACGTCCTGCGTCAGTCCCCTCCACTTAAAGAGAACTCGACCTCGAGTTGATCTCCGGATACAATGGCTCCTCGGAAGAATGAAACTCGTACAGATCAGCAACATTGAAGGTCCTTGAAATGCCCCAAGTTTCTGGTAAGTCAATGACATAGGCATTGTCATTAATCTTCTTCAGCACCTTGTACGGACCATACTTCTTCGGCTTCAATTTGTTGTAAGTGCCAATAGGGAACCTCTCTTTCCTCAAGAACACCATGACTTCATCCCCTTCCTTGAACACTAACTCCCTCCGATGTTTGTCAGCAGCAGCCTTGTACTTGGCATTGGTTTTCTCCAACCTTTGCTTCACCTCGGCTTGAACCTCTTGAACTTGCTCAGCTAAGTTTTCAGCAGCAACACTAACACCAGAAACTCTAGGAAGCTTCACCAAATCTACAGCATGATTTGGACTTTGCATATAAACCACAGAAAAAGGTGACTTGCCTGTAGCACTATGCACAGCATTATTGTAAGCAAATTCCGCTTGAGCCAAAGCGAAATCCCACTGTCTAGGCTTATCTCCACAAATGCTTCTAATCAGATTTCCCAAAGTTCTATTGAGTGTTTCGGTTTGACCATCAGTTTGCGGATGAGCAGTACTACTAAACTTCAAAGAAGAATCAAACAACTTCCATAAGGTCAACCAAAAATGACTCAAAAACCTGGTATCACGGTCTGAGGTGATAGACTTTGGCACTCCATGCAATCTGACAATCTCCTTGAAGAACAGTTTTGCAACTCCTGAAGCATATGTTGTCTTCCTACATGGAATGAAATGCCCCATCTTTGAAAACCTATCCACCACAACAAAAACAGAATCCATACCTCGTTGAGTTCGTGGTAAACCCAAAACGAAATCCATGGACAAGTCCTCCCAAATTCGATCAGGCACTGGTAAAGGCATGTAAAGACCAGTGTTTTGAGCTTGGCCTTTGGCAGTTTGGCACACATAGCAAGACTTCACAATCTTTCCCACATCTCGCTTAAGTTGAGGCCAATAAAACCTCTCCTCCAATGCAGCTATAGTCTTATCCCTACCAAGATGCCCAGCTAAACCGCCACCATGCAAGTCTTTAATCAACTTCTCCCTTAAAGAAGAACGAGGAAGACACAACCTATTCTCCTTCATCAAGTATCCATCATGAACATGATTTTCTCCACCAGGTTGCTTAAGTTGACAATCTCGCCAAATTCCTTTGAAGTCCTCATCTTCTTCATACAACTCTTTCAAAAAGTCAAATCCAACAACTTCACTGCTAAGAGTTGTTAAAAGAAGTGCCCTCCTACTAAAAGCATCAGCCACACGATTCTGCACTCCGGACTTATGCTTCAACACAAAAGGAAACTTCTGAAAAAAAAGTTATCCACCTTGCGTGCATGTTGCTCGAAATCCGTCGCTGGCTGTTCAAGTGCTTTTTCATGGTCAGAATACAGAATGAACTCCTTACCTATGAGATAGTGCTCCCAAGTCTGCAGTGCTCTCACAACTGCATAAAACTCCTTCTCATAAGTTGACCACTTTTGTCGAGCCTCACTAAGCTTCTCACTAAAGTAAGCCACGGGTCTCTTCTCCTGAGATAAAACAGCTCCAATACCAATTCCACTAGCATCAACATCCACTTCAAACAATTTCTCAAAGGAAGGTAAAGCTAATACTGGTGCAGTACTTAGCTTCTCTTTGATCAAGGAAAAGCTTTTCTCTTCTTCTTCACCCCATTGAAACTTCCCTTTCTTCAGACAATCAGTGATGGGTGCCACAATGCTACTAAAATTCTTAATAAACCTTCGATAGAAGGTTGCAAGCCCATGGAAACTGCAGACCTCAGAAACTGTTTTTGGGGTTGGCCATTCCCTAATAGCCTTAATCTTCTCCTCATCAACCTTGATTCCATCAGCACTAACCACATAGCCCAAGAATAACAACTAACTAGTCATGAAGCTACACTTCTTCAAATTAACAAACAACTGATTCTTTTGCAAGACAGTTAGCACTTCCTTCAAATGTTCAATATGCTCAACATCACTAGCACTATATATCAGGATATCATCAAAATAAACAACCAAAAACTTTCCAATGAAGGGTTTAAGTACCTGATTCATAAGGCGCATAAAAGTGCTAGGAGCATTTGACAATCCGAATGGCATCACCAACGATTCAAAAAGGCCATCCTTTGTTTTGAAAGCAGTCTTCCATTCGTCACCTGGCCTAATTCGGATTTGATGGTACCCACTCCTCAAGTCAATCTTCGAGAACACCTTGGATCCATCTAACTGGTCAAGCATGTCATCCAGCCTTGGAATAGGAAACTTGTACCCAATGGTGATCTTGTTGATTGCTCTGCTATCCACACACATCCTCCAACTCCCATCTTTCTTTGGAGTGAGCAAAGCTGGAACTGCACATGGACTCATGCTTTCTCTAACATGTCCCTTACTAAGCAACTCCTCTACGTTGTCTCTCAATATTTCGCTTTTCTTGGGGACTCATCCTATAGTGTGGAAGGTTTCGGGGAGACTAGCACCAGGGGATCAAAATCAATGTGGGTGTTGAAATATCCCCTCATTGGGTGGGTAAAACCTTCTGGCAAATCATCAGGCACAATATCTCGAAATTCTTCCAAAAGTGGTTCACCAGCTTCGGGATCTCCTCTTGCTCC